>VDFB02320828.1:0-148197 GCA_007258455.2 Sequoia sempervirens
AGTTTCAGGTCCTCAAGGAGGCTATTGAGGAGGTTGGGCCACAAAATGTGGTCCAAGTAGTCACAGATGCAGCCCATGTGTGTAGAGCAGCAGGGAGACTCATTGAGGCAGCCTCTAGACATATTTGGTGGACCCCATGTTGTGTGCATGCCATGAACAATGCACTCAAGGACATGGGGAAGATTGATTGGATTAGAGGAGTGCTCATCGATGCGAGAGATGTGCAGATGTTTATCTGCAACCACCACACTTCACATGCACTCTTCAAGACCTTCGCGAAGGAGTTCTTGAAACCGGTGGAGACACGATATGCATCATATTTCATTCTCTTGGAGAGAATGATTGAGTTGCAAGAGGCATTGCAACTCATGGTTATGACTAATGAGTGGAATAGGTGGGTCAAGGCCACGACAGCGCAAGGGAGAAGGGTGAAGAAGATAGTGAAGAGTGATGTGTTTTGGACTAATGCGAAATGCATTGTCTCCATCATTTCTCCAATATTCCAGGTTATCAGATATGGGGATGGGGATGCACCTAACCTTGGAGAGGTGTATGAGTGCATCGACTCTATGCTTGACCAGATGAGGGTTGTTGTGCGAGTGAAGGACCCCTCTCTAGCATTCTACAATGAGCACATCCAGCCAATCATTCAGCGCAGATGGGACAAGTTGAACACTCCTTTGCATATGGCCGCCTTTTCCATAAATCCTAAGTGGTACAAGGCTAGACCGAGTAGAGTGACACCAATTCAGGATGATGAGGTGAAGGCGGGTTTCTTTAGGTGCATAGAGAAGATGTACGATTCTAGAGATGTTGACACAATTCGCACTGAGTGGACCAAATTTGCCACTCTTAGAGGCTATTCAAATGCGGCAAAGATGGATATAGAATCTATGGCACAGGAGGACTCACTTTTGTGGTGGAATTGTCATGGTACGAAATCTTTGACCACCACTCTAGCTATCCGTCTGCTATCCCAAGTTTCCAATTCTTCAGCTACTAAGAGGAACTGGTCTACATATAGCTTCATCAACTCTCTTAAGAGGAACAAACTTACCTCTAAGAGAGCAGAGAAGCTTGTGGCTGTACACAGTGCTTTGTGTCTCATGGACCTGATGATCGTGTTTATGACTCACCAAGCACTTTAGAATAAAGAGTCCAAAGACGCTCTATCCTCTCTTGAAAAACTACCTCGTATGCTAAGATTGCTAAAAGATCATACGGTAATTCCAATGTTTCATAAGTTTGGGGATGGACAAGCTCAATGGATGATGTGATATGCTGATTTCACAAAGGGACCTTGGATAATGAACTATTCAAAAGTAGGAATTTAGATTGATTTGACGTTGAACGTTCTTATATTTTTGGGATTTTCGATTTTGAGATAAAATAAAAGGAAAAGGGATGAGGGTTTAGGAACTAAATCTATGCCAAACTACTCCTATGAACTTAAGAGACAAATGTTGGATAGTGAAATTTAAACCAATCTTTGTTTTGCCAAGCACAATGACTACAACTAGACAAAGATGATGCAATCTTCAATGGATTTACGAATGATGTCCTATTACACAATACCACCATTAATTTGAACAATGTATATGAGCAATAGAATCCAAGTTAAACAGTTTCAACGTTCAGACTAACCTTGCACATCAAATTGAAAATCATTCAATTGAAAAAGGTATGAACTAATTTCACTATTTCCAACACTATCAATCTTTCATTCATCAAAATGCTAAAACTAATTTACTTTATTGAAGAAATTATGAAACCATGCAAGCTCTCAAAATAACAAATGCTCAACTCTGAATCAAATTATTATTTGAATAGCACTAGTAGCAACAATTTCATAAGTCTCTCCCTGAATGAATGAAATGCGTGGGGTTTATATAGGCACCCCAATTACAAAGCAACGGCCCAGATTGATTTGAGATCAATGGCCAAGATTATTTCAAGAAACCCTAACCCTAAAAAGCATAACCAACCCAATGGACACATGGCACAAGTAGGACGAGCCACTTGGAGTGTGGAAATAATGACACCTTGCAAATTACTCGAGCAAATGGGAATCCAAAATACAATTCCCTTTGGCCTGCTCCCTGGCTGCAAATGCAAGAAATTTTGTTAACACCAAATCGAGCTCCTCCATTGATATGCTTGGCATAGAATCCAGTTGTACTCCCATTATGTCCAAGGTTTCAAGGAATTGAGTGAAAGTGCTTTCCCATCTATCTCCCTGTTTTCGAAAGCTCTCCATAAAGGTCAAAAGAGAAGACATATCATCAAGCTGATTTTCTGTAACAATCTGCACTTCCTTGAAGTAAATATTCATCACATTTTTCTTCAATCCTTCCAAATCCAAGCCATTTGCATCATGATGCTCCTGCCCTGTTAATCCTTCAAGAGAAGTGAGGATTTTAAACTGAATTTTTTCAAGTGCATTCTGTATAACAGCACACTCTTCTTTCATTCCATCATATATCTTCCTTTTAGCCAACAAGGAATGATACCATCTGCTCAAATCATATGAGGCTCCTTCCTCAATAACACCTTCTTGGATCAATATTTGCAAGGATACTTCCTTTAAAACCTTCAAACGAGGTATTACTTTGTCATTTACGTACTGGAACTCTTCCCAGTTATCTTCAATTTGGACAATTTCAGTCATAAGCAAGGCAGATCTGTCATAAGTCTGAGCACATTTCTCCAAGAATTGCTCCATTTGCTTTGAGATATTGTTGATCCAACTCTTAGTTGCTTGGCTTGTCTTCCTCATAGCTTCAAGAGTGTCAACGGATTCCGAAGGAAGGGATGATGGTGGAATAAAAGCTTCACTTTCTTGGCGCAAAGGGGCCGTTAGCTGCTGAATGAACTCCATTAGCCTTAAATTTTCTAACTCTAGTCTTTCCTTCTTCTCCTCTGTTTTGTCGAATTTCTCCTTGATGGCCTTGGAAGTGTCTGCTAACTCATGGAACTCCTGATCTATCGTGGTTGGCCCAATGTCCAACGTTGTAACATCATAATCCATAGGAGTAATCTGATCTCTAGGCTTGTCAACCTTTGGGATTGCAACTTGTAAAACCCTGGATCCTGCATCATTCCTGATAATTTGAGAGTATTTCTTAGGCTTCTTTGGCGTTTTAGCTTTGCCAATCCTTTCTAAGAAGTCCTGCATGCTTTCAACTGGTTGAACTTCATCTAGTGGTTTAGACTTCTTCATCAAACTCTCAGATAACCAAGCTGGGATAGTGGATAATTCCATCCCATCTTCCAATTGAACATCATCATCACACTCCTTTAAGGCAGAAATTATTTCATCTCCCAGCTCCTCATTGTTTTCCAAGATTTCAGTATCTCCCATGCCTTCAATCATCAGCGTATCATCTCCTTCCAAACACTCAGTGAAGGTTTGCTCTTGGACAAAATCCAGCGGTTCCAACTCTTGAAATTCAACCTCTTGTTCATGGTTTGGTTCAATCCCAACAATGGACACTTCTTCTACTACTCTGATAGATAAAGTACTTGAGGATGATGGAATTTCACTCACCTTTTGCTTCTTACTCTCCAATTCTTTGCTAGCTGCTTCCTTTTCTTTCGTCTGAAGGTCTTCGATCATTGCTTTCCTCTTGCTTGCACATGGGAATTCATCAGGACCTTCTCCAACTGCTTCCCCTTGACTTTCTTCATTGCTCAGCGTGGCATAGGTAAGGGAAATTCCTTCTTTTCTCAATTTGCTGATCTGACTATCTACCCATTCCCTTGAGTATGCTGCAATATCCTTCATCAATACATCCAAATCAGTCAACTCAGGATGTGTCCAGTTAGGCAACAAGATAGGCTTGTTCTTTTCCTGTTCCAATTGAGGATGCACGTAGTCTCCATTGTCCTTTATCTGGTCAGGGACGGGGAATAAGTCACACTTTTTCACAAGGTCTATTGGAATTCTAGACCACATCTTCTTCCTGACTCCATATTCATCCACCAGGTTAGACCAATAATCTTCAATCTGCATAACATGAAGGGACTTCTTCCCATGAACCCTCAAATATGGATCGTAATCAGACCTTGGTTTATAAGTGGAAAACTTATAAAACTGTAACTCTAACTTCGCTGCCTTAGCTGATTGCAATGAGGGGCAGACTTCTAGCATTTTCCCAATTGTAACAGGAAAATCCACTCCTTGTTTGTTCTTCTTCCCCTAAATGGAATCCACGTGTTCCAACTGCCTTGCAACTTCAAGCATAATAATCTTGTCCGTTGGATACCGAGGGAGTTGATAAGGGGCATCCGGGAATCCATGAACTCTTATGTATGTGAAAGTTGGAAATTGGATGAACCAAGATCCGAATTTATCAAGCAATACCATAGCCTCTTTAGACAACCTTTTTTGAATTCCTCCTTGAAGCAATCGGATGATATACATGAGGAAAGCATCATTAGTTATCTTATAATTGTCTTTATAATGCAACTGTAATTGTGGGTAACACTCATATGCTTTGAATTGGCTATTTCGAAGTCCAACTTCCCCTTTGCAAATTAGTCCTCTATACTTAGTAAACCGTGCCAAGATATAAACTACATAGGAACTCATATAGAAGGTCTTGGTCTTCTCCAAGTTTCTCAACTGGAAATCAATGTTATCACTTATCAATTTTGCCCAATTTATTGCTTCCACTCCTAATACGACCTCTTCCACATATGAAAACATCCATACTTCGAAGAAAGCTCCTTGAGAAGTACCCATAATCCTGTTCAGCATATGAATCACGTCACTGTATTCTGGTTTAAAATCTGTGCAAATTAATCTTTTTGGCAACTTAGAGCGATGCCTTTTTGGTTCTTTGATCCAATTGGAATTAACTATGTCCATACAAGACTCTTTGGCTTGATCAAACATAACCTGTGATTCTTTTTGAGTCCTGTTCAACATTTTCTGGCAACGAGGAATTCCAAACACTTCTCGGACTGAATCTTTAGTAAAGTATGCCAAAGTGATCCCGTTAGATGTTTTAATGGATCTTGTTTGTGGATTGTATCTTTTGGCGCACTCAACCATTAGGTCACTGCATTGAACTGCAGGTGGAAATCCTGCTGCCTGATGAAGTCCGCACTTGACGATGTTAGTTGCAATGGGTGTAGGCATTTCATGCTGAGTACCAAACATCCTTTTCTTGTGTTGAATCGCATTGAACTGCTCAAAGTTGGTATCTGTTACTTTCTTCCATTTTGACAACAGTTGGGATTCTGGATAGAACTCCTTGAGAACTTCCTTTACCTGGATCTTTCTAACTCCACCCCCTACATTCTTCGAAGTAGACATTGTGCCTATACGAAGCTTGGAGTTAGAATATTTTAACAAATTTGTAAAAAAGGCGATTTTATGGCTGGAGAGTATTTAAATAAATTAATAAAAAAAATTCTAGACTTCGACTGCCTAGGCTGGTTGGAGAATAAATCTTAATAAAATGAAGTTTAACCAGCCTTAATCTTTTAAAAGAATATTCAAAGAATTTTTAAAACAATTTATTGGACTTTTAAGTGGAAAACTGAAGTTTTTGTGCAAATCCAAGATAAAAATCTTTTTTCTTCTTCAAATTCGCCAGTTATGACTCTGCAGATGATTGAGAAATCTGAAAATAGAAGAAAAATGTCCAACCTTATGCTCTGGAATTAATGTAACTTGCAGCTCAAGAAGAAAATAAGAAGAAAAAGGACGCCCTTAGCTGAAAGAAGTTTGCCTGTGAACAATGAAAAATAAATTCACAAGCACTTCTTTTATAATAAAAAGTTTCCTTATTTGCCAGGGTCGATCTCTTCCTTGATTGGGTGCTTTTGCTTTAAAACAAAAAAAGCAATCTTATCTTCTTTCTTTGACTTTTCCAAGGTGTCCCTTCTTGCTTGCTAACTAAGTCTTTATTTTTAAATAAAAACTTAAGTTATTTTATTTCTCTTTTGCCTTTAGAAAAAATCGACTTCTAAGTGGACTAATCCACTTTTCAACTGGATTTTTCCCTCTCACCAAGGTAACTCTTTGCCTTTAGAAAAATTTTCAATTCTCCCCTTCAAAATTCGACTTTCAACTGGAATTTTCATCTTTCTAACTGGATTTCCTTTATCTTGGAATTCTTGAAGTCCAATTCGAATTTTTTACTTGCCTTAGCCAATTTTATCATTTTCCAACTGGAATTTCGAAAGATTTAACTGGATTTCCAAATGGATTTTTTAAAGATTGAACTGGATTTCCTCATAGGCGCACCTCTCCAGCCTTAGGCGAATTTCACCATGATTTTCCTTGCTTTTTACTTGATTTTTCGATGATTTTCTCTCTTGAAGGTGCAATTTTTCAATTGATTTTCCAGCTTTTGCATGCGCTTTTCTCATCTTTGCATGCGCTTTTCTCTTGCTTTTCTCATGATTTTTTTTATATTTTTGCTTGTTTTTTGCCTACTTTTTGATTCCAAAAGTGGAAACTTTTGACTCCACTGCCAGTGAGACCTAGCACTTTCTAAAAATGGAAACTTACTAAAAATAGAAAAAGCAAAAAGCAACTTTCTAAAATAGTAAATACCAGTTAGTCGATGCAAAAAGCAATGAGAATCCCACAAAAAATAGGAGTGTCGAGGAATTGAAGCGGCGAAAGCCTGAGCCGATCCTAAGCCTGCGGTCTTCTAAGCACTTCCATGGCGTTCCGCGTTTAGTTTGAGGCAAAATTTAACTTGGCTTTGTGTGACTCGGACTTTGGCATAAAACTTTCCAAGATTACGAGAGATTGTATAGAAATTGCTACTCAAAGCTAAACCGAAACAAACCAATGAGGGTCCCCATTTTGCAATGGGGCAGTGAAAATAGGTCACAATAGGACCGCAAGACACTTGGGTACAAGGAGAGTCAACACAATGGGATGTGGAGCCAGAGGAGCCTTCACAGATTGATGAGGATGATCCTACCACTTCAGATGCAGGGCTGGTTGGTGTGAGCTTGAGGGATCTTGACCTTGTGGAGTCCAACAGTTCCAATGATGGGGAGTTTGCAGATGATTAGAGGCCTCCATTCACTACATTTTGAGTTTTGACATTTTGGCATTTTGTCTTTTGTAATGCTATTGCTATTAGTATATGTATTTAGTTTTACTATTTGCCATTTGGCATGTGCTACTCATTGTAATGATGAATCGTTTAATCATCTTTATAGACTTTGTGATATCTCATATGACATCAGATATTCATATTTTCGATATAATAGAAATCTCCAATTTGACAATTTCATTTGTCAAATTTTATTTAGCAATTAGCATTCAAGATATCTTCATATTTAGATTTAGTATTTCAAATTTTGCTATGTTATAATTTTACTAATTTCCTATAGTTTCATTTGAAATGTAATCTTATACTGTTATACTATTATACATCTTTTCAAAACTAGTTTTTCAAGTACTATAAGTATATGTATAACCATATCAACACCACCACCCCGCCGCCTTCCCCCCGCCATCCCCAAACTTAGGCCCTTTGTCCCCCCATCCCCGAAATGCGTCCTGCACATCCCCTCGTCCCCTCATCCCCCAAGCCCGTGGAACAATGTGATTTGATGAAGGATGAGAGCTATTTATTGACTTTTGGATGAGGATTTGATCTTGAATGGACAGTTGAGATTGTTGAGATAAATGGAGAATCTTCACTGACTGAGAATAGTCAAGAAGAATTATGAGGGCTCCTTAGTGGACTCTAAAATGGGTGACAATAATTAGTCCTTTGTATTTATTTATTTTGGCTAATTAGTTGTGCATGGGTTAAAAAAAGAAGGGAAACATGGAGGAGTTACAATAGAATATGACTAAATAATTAAAAAAATTATTGTTTGTGAAGGAATAAGTGAAAATGAATTTATTTATTTCTTTAGAGATAAATGGATGAATATTAGCCCAATTAACTAGATAATATGAATTATTGAATAAATTAGTGGTTGTGAATGAAAAGGGGAATTAGCATGGTAATGGTAAGTGTTGACTAGTGTTAGGATGCGATGTTAGGTGTGATATTAGAAGTGACAAACACAACAATCACAATCATACAAGATCTAGCAATTATGAACACAAGATTTACATGAAAACCCTTTCGGGAGAAAACCACAGCAAAATATTGCTTATATAAAATTCTCTTACAAACTTTGTAGGCACCAACCCATAGGAGACACGAATCCCCTCTTATATGATTTGTAGGCACCAACCCATTGGAGACACCAATCCCCACAATTGAGCACCAACTCAGCAAGAGATACCAACCTCTTTTGATAGGAGGCACCAACCTCTCCAATATGAACAAAGTATTTGCCTTCAAAAAAATATATCTTCTTCAATGGATGACAAACTCTTACAACATTTTCTCACAAATTTGATAAAATCTTTTTATATACTTCTTTTCTTCAAATATGCATGTACTTCTCTTTACAAATCTGCCTTTGATTTCTTTCACAAGTCTGTTGTAGATCTCTTTAATTCTGCTATAAATCTGTCTACACAATTGTTTAAAGACCTGCTACAAACTTTCTTCAGGTCTGCTCATAGATCTCTGCTTTTGATTTGCTCTCAAATCTGATTTAAATCTGCTCAACAAATCTTCAACAATCTGATCATAAGGTCTTCACAAAGTCTGTTCAATCGTCCTCAAAAGGTCTGTTCTAAGTCTGCTATAAATCCTCCATAAATTTGCTCTTAACTTCACTAATTTATCATATCTTCTGCTTCACAAATCTGCTATATTCTTCATATTCTCTGCTTGCAAATCCTTCACATATCTGCTCACAACTCTTAACACATCTATCACTTTCTCAAATCTGCTTCTGCACTTATGAATAATTTTCCATTGTATTCCTTCATTATTTGATTCTCATTCTATTCTTCTTAAATACCTCCTCACATGCCCTTTCACCCAAAGGAGGCAATTGAAACCCTACATGGAATAGCTATATTATGTATAGTGAGTACAAGTATACCCTATGGTAATGCTTATCATAAAACGGATACCTTATGATGTTAGGAATATGTTTACTGAATCCTAATTGTTTGTGTGAAAGTTGTACCTTAATACAATTTATGATTTTGACTGTTCAATATAAAAATCTTGATATAGTGACAAATCATGTACAGTCATGTTTTGTACTTACTTAGGTTTTAATACTTGTTTCAATCTTGATTTTGGGTTTACTTAGCTCTCTTTGGCATATGATGGTGGTGGGGTGAATTCATTGGATAGATTCGTTCCTTTATATCCATTTCTTGAAGGAGACACCACCTTTCACAATAAACGAGTCACCCACCCTTCATAGTGAATGAATCACCACTCTTCATGATTGCCTTGTGAGATTCCAAGTGGATTTATTTCCTATTGATGGCTTCTTCCCAAGGAAATGATTCTCCTTTTATATCTTATTGTTGAGGGAGTCATAGGGTCACAACTTTTCACATTTGAAGAGCCACAATTTTTCACCTTTGAAGAGTCGCAACATTTTATATTAGGAGTCACAACCTTTCTCACATCATCACTATTCGTGAGAACCTAATTTAATTCATTTGCAAAATTGCTTAAGGTTCTATTCTCAATTGAATTCTTCAATGATGTTATGTATGTCTTTCTCAAGTGAAATGCTCTCCCTTTTATATCATAAGTTTGAGGGAGTCACACCTTTTCACTTCAATAGTTACAACTCTTCCTTATTGCACTTGGATACTTATAATAATTCAATTTTAGATAAGTTAATTTGTTAGTGCTTCTCAACCCCAGAAGCATTTTGACAGACAACATTTTTAACATTTTCATAGTTTTTAAGCATAAAGATCAAACACACATGGAATAATCTTGAAGATGTTAGTTTTATGATCAGATTGATAGACAGAATTTAATTCAAAATCACACACAATAACACAGCATATACCCTGGGAAAACCCTCCACTTGAGGGAGAAAAACCCAGCAACAATATATCACTTATATATTGAATGACAACACAAATGTCTTCTTTACAAAGAGGCCAATTAGAAGGCCAATTAGAAGCACCACAATCTGATGCTAACACAGTAACAAAGTAATGCAATCTGCTGATGATAAACTCAGCCTTCCACAAAATATCGATTTGCACTTGATGACAAACTTGCACTTATATATCAAACTTGAGAACAATGAACTGAATGAATATGATGGTAGAATGAGCAATGATCGACTTGTATATATACAAGAGAGAGAGGGAAGACGCGTCTCTTCAAGTCAAGAAGTCGGCCTCAAGTAGATGAATATGTCTCTTCAAAAGGTGGCAAATCATCAAGTTGGCCTCTAATAAAATACTAATTATTATTTAACAAATGAAGCGTCATTTCATAAAATCGCCTTCATCAATTAAATAGCCGATAGGCTATAATTTAATTGTCTTCTTCATGCGATCTGGGCTGGAAGATAATCCCGAAGCTGCCTTGAACATCAACAGAAGACACATCCAGCATGAAGCAAACACATAGATATATGCAATACACATAATACATATAGTATACACAGGAAGCATGAAGCATACACGTGAATACACGTAATACATGTAGTATACACAGGAAGCATGAAGCATACACGTGAATACACATAATACATGAAGTATACACACAAAGCATAAGCCATACACATGAATACACATAATACATGAAGTATACACATGAAGCATGAAGCATACACATAATACATGAAGTATACACATGAAGCATGAAGCATACACGTGAATACATGCAATACATAAAGTATACACATGAATACAAGTAAGTCGCAAAGGATACACATGAAAGGCATATGCATATAGAAATGCATTATTGGCTTACTTAAGAAGAAGGCTGAATAGTTAATTCTAATCACAGGCTAGCAAGATTAAGGCTCTGATAGCAATTGTAACGTCCCCTTTTTGAATAACCCTAAATCTTGCCCTAGAATCACAAGTATCATATAGTTAGGGCTATATCTTACCAATTAAATGTCGTAAGCAAGATAAATCTTGGTTTAGGTCCAGCAATCATGTTAAATAATATTGGAATATAATTCATATGATCAACATATATAATAAATATCTCATCTATTTAAACCATGTAAATACGTAACTACTTCAAACAATATAAATCACCCAATACCCACAATGCATATTGGAAGTTTGATCATAATGGTACGTGGATGGGAAGCATGATAAGTCCGACTGAAGTTATCCATACCAAGCCCAAGAGTGGATATACCATCCCTCTTGGCCCTCAAGTGGCAGACCCGCAGTCATCCAGCATGGGGTGGCGTACTTGGCAGATAAACTTGTAACTGCATTCCATACCCTTGCTACCTCATCCATCCCTCTTACGAACAACAACCAATCCATGTGGAGAATGGGAAGAAACTACAATAGGAGGCCCAGAGATTCACCTTCCTAAGCCCAAGGGTAGATACTCACCCCCTTGGCCCCAAGTGGCCAGCTTGGAGTGGTGTAATTAGAAAAAGATCTAGTAACTGCTCACCCTACTGAAATTTCCCCCATTCCACCCATGGTTGCATTGATGAGCATTGCAAAACATTAATATGTTCAGATTCAATAGAGATCATGCAATACTAAATACATCATAATAATGATAGAGCATACCACAATGTCTATGAAAACATGTGATTGCTATATCTACAACAGCAGATGTAATAATTATTAATTCTGTCCTTGAATGTAGATTATTAACTCTGATCTGCTTTCTACAGTCTGCAGATATCGGCCTCAAAATAGATAATTCCTGAAGATGATTCCTTGCAAATGATGTTTTTTCCCTCATATATCCCCACCATATGCCTTAGGAATGGAGGTGACTCTTCCTATTAACTGCTGTCCGTTGATCGCAGCCTTTCCTTAATTATCAATTGTTGTCTTTTTGTTTATTTCTGATCGCTGCCTTTTAATATGTTAATATCTGCCTTTTTTCCTTTATCTCTGCTTTATTATTAATTGCCGCCTTCTAATCCTTTTCCCATTACAACTTGGGAGCTATTTATACATCTTTATGACAAAGTTGGCCCATTCAGAAGAACAAAATTTAATTTAATTTCTGATTATGAGGGAGTCAGCAAAAACTGTGCCATAATATTGGGCGCCAAAGGGTGGTCCGCCTGATAAAATAATAATTTATATTTTATTTGTCTTTTCAAAATACCAGGAGGGTTGACCAGCATTTAGGAGATAAGGTGATTTGCAATTTCATTTATTGGCGGCATATAACAAAATTTCTGTGTTACCGGGTTTGCTGCCCCAAAGGCCAGATCCAAGTTCGGTTCTCTCTAGGTCCGGATCCTAGTCCGATCCCTCTATGAATTCCAGCCACATATTCGATGAGCCCTAGCTGCTGCTTTGAAAAACCTAGCCGTGAAATCCAACTCAAGAAAATCTTAGTCATGACTTTTACCAACGAACCCTACCACGTAATAACAACCATCGAAAATCAGTGAAAATCCACCCGTGATTATGCAGACAACCATTGAAAATCTGCCTGTGATTATCAGACAGCCATTGAAAATCCGCCCGTGATTATGCATAAACCCTATCAACTATCACTATTCAACAATAAATCCATGATTGCGGACAAAACTCACAATTTTCAATGAAAATAATGGTCGTATTTTTCCTATAAAAAAATCTTGCGATTTCCTTAGCAAAAAATAACTGGCACGGTTTCATAGAAATGACTCAAAATTTTACTAGGAAAATACCTTCAATTTTTACCAATAAAAATCCACACATGATTTTTGCAGAAAATTGATATATATATAGATTATAATATGGATTATAATTAGGATTATATATATATATATATATATATATATATTTATTTATAAATAAATAAATCTTGTGATTTCCTTAGCAAAAAATAATTGACACAGTTTCATAGAAATGGCTCAAAATTTTACTAGGAAAATACCTTCAATTTTTACCAATATATATATAAACGAACCGAACCACCCCAAAAAAAATTTAGCCGAACCCGCAAACCGAACCCCTGAACCCAAACCCAAACCAGTACCGGAACCAGCTACTTAGCAAAATTTCTACAGCAATTCAAAAGTCCAGACTGAACCATACAATTCCAGCCAGTCAAAAAAATGGATCACCAGATTTAGTAACTATGTCAGTTAGGATCTGTTTGTTTTGCTTCAGTTAAAAAAAAAAGACTTTTAAATGTTTTGTTGGGTGGATTCACCATGGTTCAGCCCAGGTTCACTCAGGCTTCTACCCCAGGCCTGTGGGTTGACAAAACCCAGACCAGAATCCGTGCTCAATCCAGGACCAGTTATGGGAGGAGTTCTAACTGAACCCTGTAACAGAGGTTTTTTGTAAATTTGAGTTAGCGTAGGAAGTTGCTTTTTGGAATGGTTGATCCTGTGATAACCAACTGATTGAATTACTGATTTACACAATGAATAAAGCGGTGGAAAAAGTATGCTCTGTTAGAATTTTAAAACAAAACGAGGCTAATGGACTACTTACATAATCTTGACCTATAACACCCTCATTTAGAGTGGGCAAATACTGAGACTTTCTGTTGGGTGTGCAGATTATATGAAGGCTGAAATTTGGTACTAAAGATAGACATTGTCCAAAGTAGTGGGGGGGCAAAGAAATAAGGAAAAGAAACTATGGTAGTGTTCACAAATGACCAAACTCAAATATACAGTGAGTTGCAATAGCAAATCATGAAAGCTAATCCTCAGAAGAGAGGGACAATACAGACTAGTAAAGCCTAGGCAAACTAGTATATACAAAGCCACATAATACAAGGTAATTCTGTTTAAGGGAAATACCATGTTAAGAGCAAACCGCCTCTAGATCTAAGAAAAATAAGCAAAAGGGGAAGTCTGCACCAGATTCAGGTGTACAAAGGGACCGGCATTCTCAGTGATTGTCATGTACGGATACTTTATATGAACATAAGAACAATTGCAACACAGGCTCAGAAGGTGCTTGGATCTCACTGGTTGCTTGCAAACTAATGAATTTAAAACTATTATAACTTGTTAGCAGTTCCTCTGAACAGGTTACACCTGTTGGTTCCTTTTACTTGCTAATAAACTATTACAGTAGAATCCTTTGTAAATACCCAATATTTTCACATCAGTTTAAATATCAGTTAACCACAATCTTCTGATTTTGAACTGCAACTGACGATAATATCTCTGCAAATTTTTATATTATATAACTAATAAAAAGATTGTACAAAGTCTATAAATGTAGGTGTTATATCTTGCTGTTTTAGGAGTTTATTGACTCTGGTTCAGCTGACAGTTATTATGTCATGTAGCTTAAACTTCCATAATGTGGACTGAATTGAGCCTCACCACAGCCAATTTGAATTTGCTAGAAGTTTCCATTTACAGAGGTTCTGAGTTTTTGAAACTCCGTTGCTCATCTGTCAATTCGTCATGGTAGTTTGGAGACATCTTGTTTTCTTACATTTGTATGTATTGCTCAAAAATAATACAAAAAATATATTTTTATCAAGAACAAAGCTGCTCAAAAGAATTCAACTACATATACTTACTAGACTATCAAAAGAATCCTCACAGACAATATTTCCTGATCCTCTCGGGAAATGCAATGATATATATTTGTTTTTTGGATACATGATTGTTCCGAAAAACTTCAGCCTCCCCTGCCATAATAGCACAAAGGAGTGTTAGTCATAATGACACAAAGTCTACAATTAAAGAGCATAATGATAAAACTATTCTATAGCACCAAACATTTTGCTTTTTTATCTTAATTAAATGTTCAAAGTTGAAGGCAGACTACTGCCACTGGCACAAAGCAGTTTACATTAGATTTTAATCCAAATTAAAAGATATAATGGAAAATCTGATAATAAGGTTCTTATCTTACAAAACCCTCTTTCACTTCTCTGTCATACCAATACAAACCAGTCCTAGTCATTACAGCACAAATCATTCAAAATAGAGAAAATGATAAAACAGGTAGTATAGAAAGCTTTTAAGGCAGACTGTTACCACTCACAAAAAAATCAGTTTGCATGATATTTGTATCCTGATGACAAAGATGTGATGGAAATCTTGAAAGCAAAGCTCTCATCCTAGAAGTTTAGAGAAGACACTCTTGTAAGAAAAGAGCTTATCACAGAAACTAACATAAAAACTAAATGGAAACAATATCTATTCTGTCATGCATAAATAAATGTTTTGGTTTATATTAGTTCAACAATCAAGATTTAAAGACAAAATATTGCTACTCATACAAAGCAATCTATGTGGCATTTTAATGTAAATAATCAAAATACAATGTAAGTTTGAAAGGTAGGTGATTCTAATTTTCCTAAGGTTTTCAGGAAGATGCTTTATTAAGCGAAGGGCCCATATGAGAAAGCATCAAGATGCAATATAAATTTGCAAATAAAGTTTTTATCTTAGAGTTTTGAAAAAGATACTTTTGAAAGAAGTATCAACATCCTCTGCCATAATAATATAAAGCAGTACTGGTAATAATTGTGTAACTCCTACAAAACAAGGAGTAGAAAACTATTAGCACCTGTTTATGGGTTAGTAGCTCATATGAATGTTGGTAGAAAAGAAAAATGGAAATCCCCAGTTAGAGATGTAAAGCTCAACTTTGAAGTAGCTTCCCAGGGCAACGCAAGCTTGGAGGGGCTGGATATGTGATCAGGGATACGTCTGCAGATTTTTTGATGGGTAGATCCAAGTACCTTGATATTAAAACAAACAAGATTTCTGAATGAGACATTCTTCTGGCAGCCTTAGTTATGTCTGGCACTGCTGGATTTCAAAATATAACAGTGGAAGGGGACTCAGATTGTAATCAATGCTCTGAAAAAAGAGTACTGCCCCAATTGATTGCTTTGTTCTTATCTAGAAGAAGTGCTTATCTACATTAAAAAGTTTGAGTGAGTAGACTTTCAGCATTGCTATCGTAAGCAAAAGAGTTGCCAATTTGTTAGCTAACCATAGTATACTTTCAGTTTGGTAGGAATTAGCTATTCTCATTGGCGTGGATCAGCCTTCAAATATTGGAAGTAACCTTGAATAGTTATAATTTTTGTGTATGGTGAGTGTTTTCAGATTATGTCATGCTTTCCTTATTGCCTTGGTGTGACTTCTAGAATGAATATTGATTTGAGCTTTAAATGTTATAGCTTGTCACTATGCATAATAATGAATGCTGTGTGGCAAGTGTATAGAGATATGTAAGATGGATGCTCCTCATTCTATATAGTCACATGGTTTGTTTGTTTCCTCTGTGCGCAGTCTTGTTCAGTGTTGGCCAGCTGTGTGTGGTTGCTTTTAGTTTTAGGGTTCTCAGTTACAGTGAAATGTGGTATGGGACTTTCTTGTGATTGCCTGCGCAAAGGTGTGATCTCAGATGACTGCCAGTGGAAAATATTTAATTGTCCAATGCACCCATGTTTGTAGGCGCAGCTGTCTTTCAGACCTCTGCCAGGATTTTAGAATATTTTAAAGCTAAATTGGGTGCGGCTATCTCAAATGAGAGGTGAAACAGTGTATCATTGAGTTGCTGGTTTGTGACAGCAATGTAGATTTGGATGATATAGGTGGCGAGATGGTGAGCTCAGAGCAAGGTCATGGCGTGTAATGTCCCCATTTTGCAAGCATCGGAGTTCGTAAGGATTAGCCTATCATTTGACCCTCGTAGGCTAACAGTTATGGATAGAGGGTCTTTTGTGGTAGTTACCGGTGATTTAGAGACATTACTCTTCAGTTGGATTCAGGGTTTGGCCTTTGCACAGGTTATTTGACTCAGATTGGCACACTTACTATTTATAGTAAGTTACTATTTTGGGAGAGTTAGGGTTCCTATTAATAGAAAGACACCTGAGCAGAGCATATTGGCAATGTCGACCTTGATTGGGCCTTTGCAGCTGTTTCTAGACTCAGTTTCACATACTTACTATTTATAGTAAGTCACTATTCAGGGTTTCTATTTTTAGACAGGCATCTGATCACATGGAGAACAGGGAGAGTCGACTCCTGGCTTAGACGGCTTAGCAATCAGACAAGTACATCAAGAGATATTAAAGTTTAAGTGACTTAAGTGATTTATTTAATATTTTAATATTATTATAAAGTTATAAAGTAACTTTATAATAATAAAGTCACTTTAATATAATAAAGTGCGTTACATGAGTAATTTAATGTGGGAATAAATCTTTTATCCCACATTGGCCAAGAAGGTGTTTGAGCTCTCTTAAGGAAAGAATAAAAAGAGAGGCAAGAGCTCATTCTCGATATCCAATTGATGAATATTATTTTGATTGATTTTTATTGTGGAGCCTAGGGCTTTCGCAGTTTCTTCTTTGATCATAGGAAACGAAAACTTCCTATTAATAGCATAACTGAGGGAGTGAAAGATCTCTTGAAGGGTTGCAATTAAGGAGAGGATAATTCAGTCCTTTCAATTGTGCTTTATCGGAGAAGAATCATAGAAGTTTTTACAGGAGTTTACATTGCAAATCAGAAGTTAATGCAGTGCTGCTACAGTGGCGTGAACAGTGTCGCGCTACAGTGCTAAGTTATCATTTTTGAAGAGATAACATTTGTTATTAAGGAGAACATCTTGCTAGCTTTAAGGATCAATTGGAACTTGGAGTTGAAGACCTTTGTGTTGGGAGTCTTCATCTATTCAAGACGTTTTGCATTGCTCTTAATCAGGTTTTAAAATCTGATATTAAAGGCGTGCTGGTGTCTTTTGATGCTATGTTTTTCAGACAAGAAGGTTGATCTTTTGCATCAATCTACCTCTCAGCTGTGGGTACTGCATTAGGATGACATAGAGATGATATTTAAAGCATGGAAGGAGGCGTTGGAGGCAGGATACATTTATATAATAATTCTGATCACAAACAGGGGTGGCCAGCTGAAGGAGTGCGATTTCAAGATAAGAGGGGAAATAAAATCAAATAAAAATCCTGAGGCATTGTTAGATGGTTGGGAGGTTAGGCACCAAGGATTGGAGGGCAAAAACATTACTATCAAAAGGAATCGAGCATCTATGTTCAGGCAGCCTTCAAACTCCAGGTTTATCAGATTTGTATTGTTTTTAGTTTCGCACATCAAATAGTTAATTTGCATTATAATATTCATGTCAAATGTAATTGCATTATTGTAAGATACCATTGTAGGAAGGGATTTTTGCATTATCGTAGCATGCTGATATAGAAATAATTAAATCAGTCTGAAGTAGTTTCACATCAGATCTGAGAACTCATTGTATTTTGAATATAAGCCAAGAGTCTTGGCATTTGCATTGAACTCATTGTTGTAGGCTTGCATCTCAATAGAAGATATCATCAGTTGGGGTTATATGTTGTTGTTAATGATCATTTGGAAGATGTATGAGGAGGTATGCCAACTGTTTGACATAATACCTACAGGCTGTATATACATTTATCTCAAGTAGGATCTCATGATTTTAAAACACGAAACTTGATTGCATTGCATCTAGAATTCATTAGGATATTAGGGAAAGCATTTATAAACATTACTTGTGTATCTATCATGGGTTTCAAGCACTTATATCAGACTCATAACTCAGACCAGCAAGCTGGAAGTTTGCATTCAAATTGTTTTGACGAAATTTCAAGGGAATAAAGAAGAGTTTTTGAGTCAGCTTAGGCTAGGCTCGTCACATGGCGGTATGGAGAATGAAGCAGTTAAGTCTTGCAGGAGGAGGCATAGGTTGTTAGTCACAACATGAGCATTGTTATGGATTTATGTTGGGATTTAAGGAGGGTGATTCAAAACACGGTTGTCTCTCATCATAAGGGCATTCTGAAGGTGGTAAGTGGATATTTAAGCACTTTAATTTGCAGCACTTTGAGAATGACTACTATTCTCGCTCAGTGAGTCATGCAGAATTAATCATGGATATTCTGTTCAATCGTCAATGGCTTGGAGTACTCTGCAATGTTCATGCCAGCAGATTAAGGTTATTCCAGTCTCCAGGAATGGCATCATTCAATCCCTGGCAATGCTGGCATTTCTCATTGGGGGGTTTCTAAGATTCAATGAAAAGGTGAAGCTGGTTCCTGCTCCTGGTTTGTTTAATGGTATTTCATGGGTGCAATAGATGTGATGCTTTTTGACTCTTTGCTATCCTCTGCTGTGTCTGTTAGGGTTTTATTGCAGCATGACTGTATATGGACTATAGTCTGATTTATTAGTTTCATAGCTTTTTGCATTGATGTCTGTTCTTGTTGCCTGTACACCCCTGCAAGGGTTGCTTATTCAAGTATTTTGGTTGCTGTGATTTTTTGTTTTCCTGTTATCAGTTGGCTGAACCCATCTATTTATCAAAAATAACGTGTAGAAAACTATTATGAACTAATTAATTTTAGTCACGAATCCAATTCTGATAATTACATCTATCAAGAAGTGGAAATTTGAAAATAACGTTCTTGTTCTAGGGTTTTGGAAAGAACTAAATAAGTTTACTCACGAACCCAATCCTAATCATCACATCTATCAAGAAGCGGTGGAAATTTGAAATAATGTTCTTGTTAGGGTTTTGGACAAGATTCTTTTGAAGCAAAATGCTTGTCACATAAATTAATGTGTAGAAGAACCAAAAATCCATTCTGTAGTACAGAAAGCTAAGTTCTATTGACTTAGTTCAAGATAAAAGGGTAGAGGGGTGCCAGGCACAAAGCACTTTTACTTATATTTTGACACGAATAATCAAAAAGATGCGATTGATATTTGAAAGATAATGTTTTCAACTTAGGAGACAATCATCAAAATGTGATGGAAGTTTCGTATTAAGGTTCTGATCCAAGGGTTGTGAAGAAGATGCTTTTCTAAGCCAAGGGATCGCCAGATAGATTTCTTTGTTTTGTATATTTTGATCCTAATCATTAAGAAATTTTGAATTTAAACATCTCATCCTAGGGTTTTGAAGATTATGCATTTGTAAGTACCTTAGACATCCTCTGCTGCAAAACAAAACTAGTCATAATGATGTAAAGCCTACCAAATGAAAAAAAAGAAAGCTATTCTGGAGAGCAGAAAGCTGTATCGTGTTTCTCTTAGGTCAGGATCCATGACCAGACGCTTGCCGGTGACACAAAGCAGATTACTGATATTTTAGTTCCAAACATCGAGATGTGATAGAAAGCTTGAAAATAAGATTCTCTATATGAGTTTCAGAGAAGACACTTCCGAAAGCCAAGCAATCTTCACCGAATCAAACAATACAAAATTCAAAGAATAATAATGAAGGCTGCGGGAATCGAACCATGAACCTACCTGGGGAAAATTGACATAAAGAATAGGATTTTTAGTGTCCAAGTGAGACAATTCTCCCATCTTACCGCCAGAAACAGGAGCTACGAGGCAGGGGAAGGCAAATAGATATTTGCTTTTCCTCTGGCCTTTCTTCACAATATCTCTTCCGTCGCTTTTTACTATGGATTTTGAAGGCCGCAATGGGTGAGCAGGGTTTGCTCTCGTCTGGGAAATTATTTTCCTGCTAAAAGCCATCTTACGCAACCTCTGCCTCTCGAGATCTTCGGCATTCTCCGCAACACTGTTCTTTGCGGCTTTCACCATATCTGTTAACCGTTACAACTTGAAATAACAGAAGAGAAATTTAATGCTCTCTTGTGTGGGTTCGCTGTATTCAACATTCGGAAAACTTTGATCTTCTTTGCGGCCTTGATTTTGTCGGCATTTCGTAGAGGCTTTGCAAGAATTATGCAAACTCCGAGCTTCGAACGTTGGTTTTGTCAATTGTTATATTTTTTGGTTGTCAAGTAAAGCAGAATGGAGAGAATGTATCTCATTCGTCGATCACTGGAAAGAAAAAAGAGCCATACTTCATAACTCCGAAAGCTATGCTTAAATAGCGAACGGTTCAAGAATTTTGACCACTAAAACGGTGAGATTTGAAACCGAGACCTGCTCTTCCATCATTTTTTTCTGGATCACTTAATAGGTAGTCGATTTATTTACAGTAGATAAAATAATAATGATTGTTTTTGGGAGTTGGACAATTTTGGGTGTTCAGAGTGTTCGCTAAGATGTACAACGAGTTTGGAATTTGTGAAGTTTATAATTCCATTGATCTGGTGGGTACAGTTTATCCGGATACTCAGTTAAAAATAGTAACTTTTCAGATATTTAATTTTTACTTTCAGGAAAATAAAAATTATTAGTTATTAATATTAATTTTAAATTTTTCAATTAAAATATGTCTAAAAGCTTTTTATTTTGTTTATGATTTATAGGATTTAGATTTTTATTCAGTTTAATGTATATAGTCATAGATTTATAGTAGGTATGATTTTTCCACCATCCATGAATAATAGTAAACGCTTCTCTAAAATACAATTAAATCTACAAGCATTTATAGTCATAGATTTGTTTATTTTTAAAAGGGAACATATGATTTTTTTTATTTTATTTTTTTATTAATTAGATGGATATATATAATTATATACAAATTAATTTAAAGATATAATGTAGGGTGTAGATGGGATGGAACAAAATGGATTGTATTAGATTGTATCAAATAGTAAGCACAATTATATCATAAATAGTATAAATAAGGATGGAGAATACTTTGCTTTATAATTGAAGATTGAGTGATAATTGATGAAAGCAATTAATTCGATGCATCTTGGAATCTAGAAATGTGATGAACAATCCTATGTATAGATAAGAACTAAAATATTATTTGATGTTTGCATTTTTCCATCTATCATTTTAAATATAGTTTATGGCTATGAACTTGGCTTGTGTCTATGAACTTGACCTACAATGCTCTATAGATTTTTCCCTATGAATTTTCTAAAAAACAAACTACTAAATGACAATATTCTCTATCATACTCTCAAAGTTTAAAATACCTTGACAATTAGCAAGCTTCAAACATGCACATGAATTCTAGAATAATTGCTAGGTGATTCACATGCACTAGCATGTGTGTGATTAAATATGTTGGACTCCTTGCTTGATTTGAGTATAGAGATAATTAAGTTTGTTTACAATAATCAATGATTCTTTTTTGATATAAGATAGTGGATATTTTATTCTCAAATGATTGAAATGAATGTCTTTTTTATATATAAGCATAACAATAAACCACAAAGGTCTATGCAAAATCAGCCTAGGACCAAAGCCTAAGATTGGTCCAATCAACTAAATGACCTCACACCCATAGATATTATATGGGTTAGACAATCAGGTTGGATCAATGCTCAATATAGATTGGATTGTATAAGGATTGGATTAGTAGTCAAATTTGATAGATAAGCCAATTGGACTGGGACAGTGCACATATAGGCATTAGAATAAGCAATAAGCATGAGGCTAGGTGTAAACAAGGCTAGGTACATTGGCCCATTTATGCACAAAAATATATCATTTGTAGCTATATAAATTGAGATGATGCCTCTAATCATACACAAAACTAAATAAGAATTGCAACAAGGATATAATTTTTCCATTATAGTTCAACCCCACTTTAAGTTGCATGCAAATCTTCTAATTATGAATCATGCATCTCTAAGTATGCTCATTCTCAAACATGCATAAAATAAATGCAATGGATAGATGAACTTGTGGTCCATAAAGGACAAATATTCTCTTTCCATGTTCTTTTCTTTCACATATATTCTCCCATGAATTCCTACAAGATAAGGGATAAAATATCTCATGAATAGTTTTTGAATCATAAGACATATCAAATGTAAAGATAGAACATTAGTGATCAGTATGCACCCCTTCACTTGGTTGCCACACAAAGTGCAATTTATTGAAGGAATGTTAATAAATAAATTAATGATAAATATAAGCATATAAGATTATATTTTATAATGGAATATGTATTGTGAGATAAGCATAGTCATAATCATGTAATAAATCATTAATAAATTATAAACATGTAAGTACATATAATCATGCAAGTGCGTAAAATACAACCATAACTAGAATAGTATAGTGTGAGAATCATCATGATGGATAAGAGATAGGGTCATTACCCCAAGCATGGGAAAAATGATGGAGACACAACTCTCAATTGCTAAAAATACCTATCAAAGTACAATAGCAATCCAAAAATGAGTGTGCTTCAAATTAGTTTGAAGAAATAAATCTTTGTATCATCTCTTGAGTATGTAGATTTCATTAAAGATCATTTAGTGCTAACAAAGATGACAATTGATTAACCATCCCTTTCTAATGAAGATGATGTTTGGCAATGAAAGTTTATGTTGTTTGCCAAAGTCATGAAGGTGTTGATGAAGTCACAAGGAGGCTACTGAAGTGAGTATGATGCAGGATTATCTGGGTACTCGAGCATTCAACATCAACCAAAACAATTTCAAGTTCTATTTTTAGTTTCAATCAAGTTATGATCCAATTTCAATGTGCTTTTTGTTGGTTTTGGTGTTAGATTTAGAAGGCAATTTTCAAGTTAAATTTTGGGTAAATGATTATACCATCTTGTTAAATGGCCTAATGGATATCAATTATTTTAATTTAGTGAAAATTAGGCCAAAATCAACTAACGTATAGCTGATCAAAGGCTTTAATAGTATTAGGAACTAGATCAAAGATTTGGGGTGTTTTAGCAACCCTGAGAACCCCCAACAAGTTTTGATTCCCACCCAAAGTCTCGACAAGTTTCCAAGCATTGACAAGTTCATGTTTTACTCCCTATCACCAACAAAGACCTAAATACTTTGAAGTTTGGAGAATTTATAAGGATCCCAAAGTTCTCAATGGATTGAAAAGTTCTAATAGAGGCTTGAATTTTTGGGGTTGGAGGTAGAACCGATTCCCAAAACCCTTAATAGTTTTGGTTCCCACTCATACCCCTAATAAAAGGTGACAAAAGGAAAAGATGCATAAGTCTCATGGAGTTCCCAGTTGATTGGAAAGCTCCAACAAGTTAGATGGTGTTGAATTCCCATCAAGGTGAGAACCCTCAATGAGTTTTAAGAAATCATAAATTGCATGGTGTCGAGCAAGATTAGACCTCAACCAAGAGACAAAGAGAAAATAAAGAGTTTGATATCAATTTTTTTATGGGCTCAAAAGCCCAAAAAAGGGGAATTTTTTTATTGATTCTTATATGGATTGGAACCCCCAATCATATGTTAGGAAGGAACCCTGACAATGGTTCATGTTCTCTTTGTTGAGCCCAACAATAAAAGAAGTGAGGAAATAATGCAATTCCAAGGAGTGTCAGAACCTCTAATATCAGAGGTTCCCATTAGAGTTGAAACTCTCAACAAAAAAGGGAAATTATTTAAGAGGGAGGACCATCGATGAGGTAATAGAATAAGAAACCCTAATGAAGGAACAAGTTCCTAATATTTGCTAGAGCACCAACAAGATGCAAGTGACTTGGTAATGGAATGACAAAGTTATTGTTGAGTGTATCAACACCAACAAGCATTCAAGTGTTTTGGATAACCATTCAAATATTGACACATGGAAAAACTAGAAGTGAAATTTTTATAGTTATAGTTGGACTTCCTCTTCCAGCAAAAAATTCAACTATCACATAGGAAAGTATAAAGGGAAAAATAACATGTTGTGTAAGGGGATCTTTGGTCAACTAAGGTGAGGACCTTTGGTCAAGATTGAGAAGGATTTTGGGAAGTTGAGAGAGGGAATTTTTCATTGTAGAAAGGGTGACAAGGAAGAGAAAGAGAAATTCCCAACTAGTGGAAAAACATTATAGGGAGTTGAATATTACTAGAGAGGTGGCATAGCATTGAAGGGTGAATGCCAAAGATAAATGATGCAAAGTCGAGGATGAGGAATGTGACTAAGTTGATGGCCATGAGGAAAATTCCAAATTTGTGATGTACAAATGATGATATATGTAATTTATTGTAGTATAATGTTATGAAATAAATAAAACAATTAATCTTGTTGTGACTACAAGCATGATATGTTCATTATTTGCAACAAATTAATGAAAAGGAATTATTTTGTGAGTTTTGTTTATATGGTTGGGCTACCTGATAAGGCCCTCTAACCTTGACTATATCAAATGATATCAGAGAGAGCTTCATGTTGGGGGTGTGTTGAAGAGAGTGTGGAGAAATATTGTTGATTGGAATAAATAGTGTTGAGATGAGTGTGATGAGAGAGTTTGAAGAATGAGATTGAGTTGGTTTTCCTCCATCAGGGATTGAAGTTGGGTAGAAGGTGAAAGAGTGTCCTCAAGGATGTAAGTGGGTGGAGGAAGTGTAAGAGGTGCATCTTGTTAGCTCTCAAAAATGCAGGAAAGATGCCTCAAGAGGCTGCTAGTCTCTTGATACGCTTCAGGGTAACAGACAACGTCAAAAGTATTCAACCCTCTACTCTTTAGGTGTTGCTAAACCTGGGCGGGTGTACCTTTCCAAATAAAGCATACTTGACTTATGATTATCTTTCTAAAATGCTTTGTCCACAATGGCAGATGACAGTGAACAAATGAAATCAAACTTGATAGCAATCTTCTAATCTAAATCCTAAAATGCTTAATAAATAGATGTAAAGAAACTAAATGAATTCAAAATGATGAAGTGCAGAGACTAATGCCTTATTAGGTATGCGGAGTCGAATGAGACATAAGTGGGCAACTTATTCTGGCAAAAAATCAAATTGCAGGCATATGATCTATTCATAACTTATATAAACAATGCAGGATTATGACTATTAAGCTCTACTTTAATAATCCAGATGAATCTTCCTGATTACTATGATCAACGAAAAGGATTTAATCTATGCTTTGAGAGAACCAATAGATTAATCACACAAATAAAGCAAATGTGCATTGATAAACTAAAAATAAGCTTGTTACTTCAATTTAAATAACCAGAAAGAATCAACTTGGAGACAACTCAGTAGTACTTTTCAATAAAATCAGCATACAATTGACACCAGAAATAAACTGCCACACTAGCTGAATTTCATTGAAATCACCATTTGAACACATGCACATAGTCTCTGATAAGAGAAAGCTATTCTAATGTAGCCATTCTTAATCTATTGCTTCTAGTCTAAAATCTGATGATTAATTACATTCAGGAGAGTCCATTTATATATCAGCATCAGGAAAATAAAACATATTGAAAATCCATATCGGCCCCCCAAAGAATTCAAGCTCAAAATCATGTCGGCATCCAATAGTATTGAGAAATCTTCATATGTCGGCCCATAGTGTTTGAGCACTGCTTTTATTCGCCATCTAATCACCAAGACTTTACTGTAGGCATGCCGAAGGCAATATATCGCTGATCTTCCCCAATTCTCTATGTTTTGTGTTATTCGCTTTCACCATGACCAACTATTTGCTACGCCGAAGTCAAGAAGTAGCCTCATGTCTCCATTGTGTTTTTCCAAGACCCTCCACCGTCGGTGAGATATCACAACGAAAACCTTTCTTCATATCGAGAGCACACATGTGTTACATTTATTTCAGTCACTGAAACACAATAAAATGTCTTATCGAAAAGAACCCCTTGTTTCGTTTACTATTGCTGTGAGATTCCGATATCGGCGAGGCCTCACAGAGAATACTTCGAGTCATACTGAAAGCCCTCGTGATAACTTATGTTTTCCAAGACAACACTATTTTCATACCAACAAAGCTCCAGTGATAAAGCATGTCGCCATGACATATCGCTCTCGGGGGGACCCTAAATAGACATCATTATGTTTCCACAAAAGTCTCCCTTTATATCGAGTCATTGTGACAAATTTATACTCCTACCGATAAGCATATTTGATCTGCTTGATTCACTATCGCTGTGGCATATGTTGCATCTCACCAACGAACCAATTTGCCTCATGTTATTGCTATAGCCTCCAACCTCGGTGAGACATCTTGTAGAGAATTTTGTTACACCGAAAGTTCCTTTATCTCCTGAGTCGCCGAGACAAAAGCAAACTCTCGCCGACAAAGTCCCCCTGCGCTCCATCGGTGAGACTGGAGGTCACTCGCCGAAACCTCATGCCGATATTGCCAAATTTTACCAATATGCCACTCAGCTACCCGTCGAGGAGACATATACACCTCGCCATGACCCTATATCGAAAGCACAACTCTCACCGATATGATCATTTTGCACACTGTCGGTGAGACTATAAGATACCATTATGATATTTCACCGAAAACAAAAACCTTTGTTGATAGAGCCTTTCAAATGCCTTTCAACAAGACATTAATATTTCGCTATGACCTTCATCCGAATATGATTCTTATGCCGATAGATGTCTTTTATGTCGCCGAAACACAAGATATGTCCTACCGATAGCCTGCAACAAGAATTAGTGAAAAATACATTAGTCGGGGAGACATTCACTCTGTCATGCCGATATGGATAATATAATGAAAGACCAAAGACTAGATGGATTTCAAACGGATCACATGACAGAATATAAGCAAAGCAACACAAGGAAGGGATTTTATGCTTATGATGAGGATTTCATTTTGGAAACTCATGAATATAATTGACTGTAAAATTTTCAAAATTTCATAGTTCTAACAGTGGCTCCGTCTGGGGATGAATGATAGTAAGATCATTGCAAGGATCCAAAATCATTGGGTGAGCAGACCAGACACAAAATGAGCAAACTGGAAATGGACAAGAGACAGATAGGATGAATGCAAAATGAATGCAAGATGGAGGTGAATGTAAAATGGAAATGAACTAGAACCCTAAACTATTGTGCATGGAAAAGAAATTTAGAGAGGATACATAAGAGTTGTCCATGCACTAGCAACCCTCAATCCTCTGTGTTTCAATTTCACCTTTTCTGAGCTATTACAATCTAAAATTCAAACTAGGCTTTCCCCTGTCAAATACCTGGTTTTGTCTTGAGTTCATCAGATTCTTCCTGAATATATTCATGCAATCCTTCCTATCACTGTTGTTGCAAGCTTTTAGAAAATCATCATGCTCAGCTTGGCCCAAATTCCCTTTATCATTCAACAGTTCAAATTCTTCATTATCATGGAACAAACATCTGTCAACTTCAACACACAAAGTATATGCATACTCAATGCAAAATTCCTCATTATCTTTCTCACTATTATGCATTATGAAACATTCTCCCAGATGTATTAAAATTTCACAATCAAAGTTCCTCTCTTGAGAAACAAAATTTTTTGTTAGACCAACATTGTCTAAAACAAGCAAATCTGAAACCCTTTGCACTTCTTTGATACCCCTATGACTCAAATCTTCAATATTAAGCATATATGAACCAATCAAATCTGGAACATTATCATCCTTGGTATGCAGACAAATGTTTTCTCCACATGAGTTATAATTTCAAAATCACATACCTCCTTTTAGACAGACACATGCATTTGGTCAACTTTAAAAGTTTCACCATCAACTTGAGAAAGGCACTGAGAATCATATGAATCATTGCACAAAAATATTTCACTCTTAAAACAAATGTAGGCTGGACACAAAACCTAAGAATCACCCTGATGTGTATATCTCTAATATTCAAAAGTTAGTAAATCTAAAATTTGCTCACAGCTGAGTAAACAAGTTTCCACATTTTCATTATTATAGTCATACTCATCACTTTTGTCATCATCAAAAAGAGGCACGGGATCATAAGAGAATGAAAAATAACCAACACAGTCACTTGTTCCATAACTTGACACATCACTTTGTTTATCTAAAAATACCTTTCGCTCAACATCAAGTGCATCTGAAGATACCTGAAATTCATTATGGGTGATGAGCCCAAAATGTGCTCATAGTTTGGATATTATGATGAACCTTTAATACCTTTACTTTTGTTATTCATGGTTGTTTAAACTCTTTTGAAACCTTTTATGGGGATATCCTGTAGCAAAACACTTTCATGTTCCTGCAGCCTATTGTGTTGTCTTGTCTAAATTTATTACCCCATTGACTCCCTAAATGACTGGTATATCGCATGTAGTTTTTGAATGATGAAATAGATTTAAATATGTGATTAATGAATGGATATTGTGTATGTTCCATGCGCCTTTTCTTTCGCATCTGTTACCTTGTGTTTCGTAGGTTGTTGAAGAAAGTATGATCAAGTCAAGCGCAGTCGATCTCGGCCTTGCAATAAAGTCTATTTCCTGCACGACTTTGAGGAAGCTCTGGAAAAGACTCTTTGACCGAAACCATTGGGAAGGATTTTTAATGATAGTCAATTTGGAAAGAGTGGAGCGCTAGATTCTCTCTGGATTGGGTTGAACGGATAAATTCATTTATGAAGTTTGTTCCTTGATTTTGGGATACACTTTACTTCCGTGTCTTTCTTTGTTAGGGGTAGTTAGCTAGTTAGGGGTATTGAGCAAGAAGATGGTTAGAACTTAGATAGAAGCATAGTGATAGGGAGATAGCAGATATCATGTAAGAGTCAGTATGATAGTAATAAAAAGCAGAATTTGTATGACACGAGACAGAGTTTGTTGCTAGATTTTATATCAACAAAGTGATGTATACCATTTTGAGTTTATGAATAAAGTTTGATGAAGTTCTGAGTTCAGCGCTTGTGTAATTAGGAGATGCTTGCTAAGGGGGCCCACTTAGTAAGTATCTGTAGCTAGTTAGTTAGCTGTTCTTTTTCTGTTGATCATCAGTTAGATTTCATCTTTAAAGTTTTCGTACAAACTCAGTCTTGTATTTCTCCTACAGCATCGGGAATCCATCCCTGTGCCTATTCCTACAGCATAAGGCTAGTTCATAGTTTGAGTCTCAGTCGTAGTTGTTATGATTTCTATTTTGGTTAAATCATGGTTGAGTTACAAGAACTTTACATTGCCTTCCATTAGCGTAGATAGAATTCTTGCCAAGTATTTATTTCTGTTAAGTTGTGACCGAAACTAGTTCTTAGTGCACATATTGTGCTGCACCATTCAAAGTATACGTTCCCTGGTTTGACAAGTAAATGAACATCCATAAAGAGATATTGGTCACCTGCTGGAATGTCCAATTCCCAGGATAGGTTTTACTGTGATTTTCATATCCTTTTGTGGGCGCGACCAATGGGGCAAATCTTTGCAAAACATTATCTAATCCTCTTTTAAAACTTCATCATACAATGGGCTTAAATTTTTTTGAAAGTCACTTTCAAATGTACAAACCTCTTTTTCATCAAATGTGTCTTCGTAGCTTTCAACTGCAATCAGAGGTATTATTAGTTCACTGCCAAATGGACCCACATTGTCCATTGCTTCTTCCTCTTGATCACCACAAGAACTGCAAGAGTCACCCTGCTGTAAATCAGAATCCCCAAGTTCCTCAAACTCTTCATCACTGTGACATGATACACAATCCCCTTCTACTTCATCTTCCAATTCATCAACATGGCAATTTTTGAGATCATTATAGTTATTTTCTTCATATGTTGATGCATTCTCTTCTTCATCATCAAATGTATCATGGCACTCATCTATAGTAGAAGGTGTTATCTGTTCATTATTAAATAAATCAATACCTCTTATTTCTTCTTCATCCTAATCTTCATAAGAACTGCAAGAATTACCTTGCTGCAGATCAAGATCCACAGGTGCATCATCACAATCTGAATACTCTTTGGATCCATCATAACACACACTGTTTTCCCTGTCACAATTTGTTAAGCAAGAGAGATATTTTGTACCTTCATCTTCATCACAGGAATCATACTGACTTGCATATATCTCATCTTCCATTGGTTGCATTACTTGATCAATTTCTCCATCCTCATCTTCATATTTTTTTTATCTACAATATCAGCCCATTCAACTAGTTGATCTAAATAAATTGGTATGTATGATTCAGGCCAATTTACTGGGTTTGGCACATACACCTTCATGAATTGTAGAATGATGTCAGATCTAGTAGGTGGGAATCTAATAGGTATTTTCCTACAAATATCCATCATTCTGTGGAGCAAAGAGCACCCAGATTCTCCTATATATCTCTTTATACCAAGAAAGTCATCCAATAGATTTTTGAAATATTCATCAGACTGTTGGTTTTGATACATACCTTCCTGCAAATTCTGACCAGAATCTCCAAGTGAATCAGAACTATTTTGCCCTTGACATTTATCACATTGACATTCTTGATAACTTACCAAATGCATTTGACACTGATCACATTGGCACTCTTGATAACTTGCCAATCTTTGTCCAGGAGAGATAGGATAAACACTTACTTGCCTTAATGGCTGTGGAGAATAAGTGCTCTGCTGTGCATGATATGTGTCGCCTCCATTGTAGAAATTTCCATTTGTAATATCAGGCACTCGAGGGGCCCAACACCTTCCCACATTTGTGTATTCATCTTCATTGCAGAATTCTCCTAATTGCAATGGTTGTTGGTCCAATTGCAGCCTTTTCCTTTGCCATTCTTTTATTTCCTTTCTCCGAGACTCATACAGTGCTTTGACCTCCTCAAAACTTAAAGATTCATAATCAACTTGAGGAGTGTCATGATCAATAGGTCTACCCTGATTACCCTCCATTTTCAAATCATTGAGGATCTTTTTCCTATCATATTTGAACAAATGCAATGTTTCTTGTAGAGTCACCACCTACTTTTCCAAAAGTATGAAAATGATTACTTTTGATCTTTTCCCCAGCGAAATCACCCCTTCTAAATCTTCTCAAATTATAACCTTTTCTTTAATGACTCTATAATGTGGTCTTCAACTAAATTTTTTGATATGTTCCCCAGCAGAGTCGCCAATTTGTTAGCTCTCAAAAATGCAGGCAAGATGCTTCAAGAGGCTGCCAGTCTCTTGATATGCTTCAGGGTAATAGACAAGGTTAAAAGTATTCAACCCTCTACTCTTTAGGTGTTGCTAAACCTGTGCGGGTGTACCTTTCTGAATAAAGTAGACTTGACTTATGATTATCTTTCTAAAATGCTTTGTCCACAATGGCAGATGATAGTGAACAAATGAAATCAAGCTTGATAGCAATCTTCTGATCTAAATCCTAAAATGCTTAATAAACAGATGTAAAGAAACTGAATGAATTCAAAATGATGAAGTGCAGAGACTAGTGCCTTATTGGGTATGCGGAGTTGAATAAGACAGAAGTGGGCAACTTATTCTGGCAGAAAATTAAATTGCAGGCATATGATCTATTCATAACTTGTATAAACAATGCAGGATTATGACTACTAAGCTCTACTTTAATAATCCAGATGAATCTTCTTGATTATTGTGATCAACGAAAAGGATTTAATCTCTACTTTGAGAGAACCAATAGATTAATCACATAGATATAAAAAATGTGCACTGATAAACTGAAAATAAGCTTGTTACTTCAATTTAAATAACCAAAAAGAATCAACTTGGAGACAACTCAGCAGTACTTTTCAATAAAATCAGCATACAATTGACACCAAAAATAAACTGCCACACCAACTGAATTTCATTGAAATCGCCATTTGAACACATGCACATAGTCTCTGATAAGAGAAAGCTATTCTAATGTAGCCATTCCTAATCTACTACTTCTAATCTAAAATCTGATGATTAATTACATTCAGGAGAGCCCATTTATATATCAGCATCAGGAAAATAAAACATATTGAAAATCCATGTTGGCCCCCACAAAATTCAGGCTCAAAATTATGTCGGCATCCAATAGTATTGAGAAATCTTCATATGTCAGCCCATAGTGTTTGAACACTGCTTTTATTCGCCATCCAATCACCAAGACTTCCCCGTAGGCATGCCAAAGGCAATATATCGCTGATCTTCCCCAGTTCTCTGTGTTTTGTGTTATTCGCTTTCACCATGACCAATTGTTCACTACGCCAAAGTCAAGAAGTAGCCTCATGTCTCCATTGTGTTTCGCCAAGACCCTCCGCCGTCGGTGAGATATCACAAGGAAAGCCTTTTGTCATATCGAGAGCACACATGTGTTACATTTATTTCAGTCACCGAAACACAAGAAAATTTCTTATCAAAAAGAACCCCTTGTTTCGTTTATTATCACTGTGAGATTCCGATATCGGTGAGGCCTCACATAGAATACTTTGAGTCATACCGAAAGCCCTCATGATGACTTCTATTCGCCGAGACAACACTATTTTCATACCGATAAAGCTCCAGTGATAAAGCATGTCGCCGTGACATATCGCTCTCAGGGGACCCTAAATAGACATCATTATGTTTCCCCGAAAGTCTCCCTTTATATCGAGTCGCTGTGACAAATTTATACTCCTGCCGATAAGCATATTTGATCTGCTTGATTTACTATCACTGTGGCATATGTTGCATCTCATCAATGAGCCAATCTGCCTCATGTATATCACTATACCCTCCAACCTCAGCAAAACATCTTGTAGAGCATTTTGTTACACCGAAAGTTCCTTTATCTCCCGAGTTGCCGAGACAACAACAAACTCTCGCTGACAAAGTCCTCCTGCGCTCCATCAACGAGACCGGAGGTCACTCGCCGAAACCTCATGTTGATATCGCTAACTTTTATCGATATGCCACTTAGCTGCCCGTCGGGGAGACATATACACCTCGCCATGACCCTATATCAAAAACACAACTCTCACTGATATGATCATTTTGCACACTGTTGGTGAGACTATAAGATACCGTTATGATATTTCACCGAAAACAAAAACCTTTTTCGATAGAGCCATTCAAATGCCTTTCGACAAGACATTAATATTTCGCTATGACCTTCACCCGAATATGATTCTTATGCTAATAGATGTCTTTTCTTTCGTTGAAACACAAGATATGTCCTACCGATAGCCTGCAACAAGAATTAGTGAAAAATACACGAGTCGGGGAGACATTCACTCTGTCATGCCGATATGGATAATATAATGAAAGACCAAAGACTAGATGGATTTCAAATAGATCACATGACAGAATATAAGCAAAGAAACACGAGGAAGGGATTTTATGTTTATGATGAGGATTTCATTTTGGAAACTCATGAATATAATTGACTATAAATTTTTCAAAATTTCATAGTTCTAACACATCTTCTCTTATTGGGTAGAGGATAGGTGTGTATAAGAGTGTGAATAGAGATAAGGTTGGGTAGGAGTAGAGTTCCTCCAATGAGAGAGAGCAGGTAGAGGAAGCATTTTCCAAGTTTCTATTAGGTAAAGGATTGGTATGAGAGTGGGTCTTGTTGCAGGTGTGAAAAAGGACATATAATTGTTGAAAGAGACTTGTGATTTAATGTGTACCAAAAAGTGTGTGTGAGTAAGTTGGAGAGGTTGTTGATTGTGTGTGTGTTGAAGATGACATGGAAGAAGAGTATGAGGTTTACCATTGATAGGGTGTTGGGAATTTCAATTATGGTAAGGAGAGAGAGTGTAAAAGGCTAGAATTGATGAGATAAGAATTACAATGAAAGGTTTGAGGGAGTCCAGAGTAGCAGTAGAGAAGAGGATAGAAGTAGAGAACATGGTTTTGTGTGCAAGTGAACCTTTACGTGTAGAGGATGAGAGAAGAGGATTTATCTTCTCAAGAAGAAATCTAAATTATTTTCTTATTTTAAATTTTTTACAACTCTAGTAGAGTATCAAAAGGGTGTGACTATAAAATATCTGACAATAGAAAATGGAGGAGAATTTTTTTTAGGAGAGTTTAACCATTTTTGTAATGAGTATGACATTGCAAGGCAATTGATGGTTGCTAAGAAACCACAACAAAATGGTGGTGTTGAATGCATGAACCTTAAAATGATAGAGCAAGCTAGATGTATGCTTAGTACTACTGGTTTAGAGAATAAATTTTGGGTTGAGGTTGTTTCTATTAGAGCATCAAATAAGGATAGCAATATACAAACTACCATGAAATGAATCAAGCACAATGAAAAATCCAAATAACTATCATAGAATGTGTATAATACAATGATCACTCCTTGTTTATATAGGACAAGGAGGAGGTAGGAAGGTGAAACAAAAAGAATGACTAACAATCCAAGTGATGTGACACATGTAAAACACTTGGGACAAGTGTGAAGGCATGTGTCAGGTGTATATGAGTGGAGACAACTAAACCACTAAGTGAACTTAAGCTAGTGTGAATAGGACTACTGGGTGTATAAGCTAGATACATGATAACTAGATACATAAATACACTTTTCACACTAACACCCCCCTTAAGTGATACTTAGGGAGTAAGTCACTAAAATTGAGTCTCACCTTCAAGACTTGATAAGGTACTCGTGTACAAAATAAAAGTCTCTCACAAATGAAGTAAAGGAGAAAATCCAGTGGGAAAAAATTTGTCTCCAAAAAAGAGAACTATATACATAGGAAGGAGGACTCAAGATCCCCCAAGGACAACTTCCTTCACCCCAAGCAACTGGCACAATGCAATATAGCGAGGTAATGCTAAAGGTTTAGTGAAGATTTTTGCAACTTGATCCTCAGTGTACAAATACTCTAAGGATAGAACACCATCCTAGATAAGCTATTGAATGAAGTGCATATTAAGCTTGAGGTGCTTTGTCTATTGATTCTCAATTGGGTTGTGTGAGATGTGAATTGAACTTTGGTTATCACACCAAAGTATAGTAGGATGATCAAGTGGAAGACCAAACTTTTTCATAAGCTACTGAATCCATAGTACCTCCTAGCTAGCAATAACTATTCCTTGATAGTCAGCCTCAATAGATGATAATGTAAAAGAAATTTTCTTCTTGCAAACAAGAACTCTTACTCCATTCCCTGAGCTTTTGTTTGATGATTATTAGTCGCCCATTAAACCTTTCAGTGATTCATCTCACAATCATATTGTAAGAGAGGAGGACCAACCATGTTAAGGCTCTAGGTCAAAGAGAGCTGAGAGCGGAGGGTTGTCCTAAGTTACCTCACTCTAATAGATGTATTGGGGTGAGGATTGAGAATGAAGAGCACTATATAATACTTTTGTCACTCTATAGATCCAAGTTTCAAGTTTAAGCTAAGTGATCTAGTTTTTGGAGTCAATACTACACCTCAAATAGCTCTTTGTCTAAGGACAACAACGTAGTCCTGGGATGATAGCACAACACACTAGCATCTCTCTAGCGTGTTGGCATCTGTATAGATAGAAAATGTAAGACATGGAAAAAAATGCATAAAATCATACCAACAACCTAACTAGTTGATCTAAATGAGAAAAATAGAATAAGAAAGTACAAAAAAATAGAGACAGAGATGATAAAGCAAGTAAATGAAAGCTAGGGCAATGAAGATAATCTCACTGAAGCGCCAGTTTTCCAGCTAGCTCCACGCACATTCACCTATACACAAGAAAGAGGGAAAATTGTTGGGGATGTATAGGGGTCTGCCTTAGTTAGACCCCCATTTTGGTGTTTCTACCTCCACAGATAGTCAAAAAGCAACAAAGTAGAATATATGATAAAGGAAAGAAAAGATATAAGTGAACACTATAAAACAATGCAATACTACTCTATCAAATCACAAAGGAGAGGTGAGAAGTGTTACCACCTCCACCCAAAAGCTCACTAGCTAATGGAGGGAGAATGCAAGGTATGGACTTGGAAAAGTCACCACAGCTGCAATGGTGATGAAGGAGGTCTTGCAAGACTCCAAGCCCACACTTCTAAAGTTTCCTCACACTTGCAATGTAGAGTTGATAGAATTTCAAAGTTGTTGCAATGCTAAAAAATGGAGTGCTAGAATATTGCTTGAGATTGAAGAGGTGAAGTGATTGCCAAAAGAATGTGTAGAGAATTGCTAGAGAGTTCAAGAGAGTGAAATGAAGTGAGAATGAATGTTTTTGAAGGTGGGATGAGAAGAATCTACCATTTTTGGGGTCGATTGGTCGAAGAGAGAAGTTACAATTTGAATCCAATTGGGTGTGTAACACCTTTGCTAGCTTCAAACATAGTAATCCATCAAGGATGGTAGCACACTGCATAGATGTTCGTGCACCACGCTTATGTCCCTGATAAATATTCTCTCACTAACACACAGGACAAAAGCCAATCGGATTGAAGGCAAGTGGGTGATGTGGAATTTTGTTTTCGGATTTGATTTTCTAAGGTGAGGGTATGTGAAAGGGGAATTTTCCCAAGGGGTGCAAATTATCTCCTATACATTTTTCCCCCACTTTAGCGAGCACGCATATTGATGAGTGTTCAGTAAAGTAGATCAAAGAGTTAATAAGTTTAGAAATGTATACCTAAATCATCGAGGAAGCAGACTATGATCTAGCGAACTTGAAAGCATAGGGTAGGCAAAGGTCTCCACAGGTACTCTCCTTGAGGAGTTTCGAAAAAAAGGACTTCATAGCTTCACAAAACTATGAATTTGTGCAAAGTACACCGAAGACCCTCAGAGCAACAATGGACAAATCCTGCAGGATGAAAGCGTCTCACAAGCCCTCAGACCTGCAAGAAGGAAACCCCCAAGTTCTCTCTCATGAAGGAAGCCCAATGAAGTAAGTGCCTCACAGGCCCACATACCTACAAGAAGGAAACCCCCAAGTTCTCTCTCATGAAGGAATCCCAATGTAAGGGGACTTCATAGAGTTAGATTTGAAAGCAACTTTACAGGTGCACCTGCAAAGTAACATGTTAATATGTAGATAAAACATGTCAAGAAACAAAACAACCATGCAAGAAAATAAGCAGACAGTCACATAGACGGTCGACAAGTTGGAAGGCTTTCAAAGGGGTCCCTTGAGAACCCTTCAAAGGAAGAGGGGTCCACTCAAGGGATGCATTGTTTGAAAGTGAAAAATAGACTTTTTTCTCAAATCAATTCATCATCAAGGAATCCTTTCAAAAGATGTTCACTTCATCAAGGAATTTGAAAGGAAGAAAATGCCTCCTCATGAGGGGAAGGTCGGGGCTTCTCCCATAGGAAAAGATACTCCCACCTCAGAGGAAAGTTCTCAAGTTCTTTCTTTGCGAATCCATGATGAAGGAAACACATTCTATTAGGGGTCAGGTGGAGAATATGATTTTTGAAAAAAAACTTGCATGGGTTTTCAAGAAAAGATTCATGGACAATGAATGTGTTTTCTGAAGATCGAAACATTGTGAAAGAAACGTTGCCACACATATAAGGGACAACTTAAGCAAACAAGAGATAAATATAAGAAAAGATTGAAATGGAAAAAGTAACATAATGAACAAGAGACACATGGGAGATCTGATATTTTGAGGTCAAAGTTGCTCATAAATACATATATAAGTATATAAATGAACTTTCATCAACCCCCTACTATATCAGACCATGAGAAGAATGCACAAGAAGACAAAGTAAAAATAAAAAGATTAGGTCAACATGGAAGGGAAGCCTAAATGCCCCCAATGCTTTGCATCGTCCCCAATTTGTTGAAAATCAAAGCACATAACAAAGGAAGAATGATGGTACAAATAAAAGAAGTCTTATGACACAAAATCACTCTTGTATCCAAGCACCAACGAGGGTGACAAGGGTCATCTAATAACACATAACAAAAGCATGGGGGAACACATCACAATACACACACCTATTATAAAGGTAAAGAAGATGCCTCCCCCTAACACTCATTGACCAAGAGGTCATCTACTTCCCAATCTAGATCATTATAAGGGGAAGGTGGACGATCCTGTAATGGTGGAATATTAAGGGAAGGAGCTTTTGATCCTATCGTAACAAGGGCTAAGGAAGAATGCCTTGTAAGGTCTTCTCCGCTCGGCTCTTGTGGAGCTATGGTCAGTGATTTTGCAAAGATCACTAACAAGGCTAGAATTTCATCTAGAGAGTTGAACATGCACTTTACAAAAGTGTCATGTCGTACCTCAATAGATAAAGAGGACTACACTTGACATTCACTGTTTGGCTCATCAAGTGACTCGAGATGGTGACAAACTCAAGAGAAGCGAGAACTTGTTCCTTCACCAAAATAGAACAAGCTAGCACAAGGCCACCCTTTGGAGAGGTTGGGATCCTCTTACGCGGGATCCATTGCTAAAAGGTCCATCCTCTACCTTCTTCTTCGTCGAGGGATGTGAACTCCACACAAATGAGGCAAGAGGCATGGAGGAGGAGGAGAAAACCATGACAAACACCATTGAGGTATTTGGCATGTCCACGGGTTTAGGGAATGGCAGTATGTCTAGAAGGGACATCAAGAGTGGTGGCTTGATTGAAGGAGCAATAAAAACCTGCACCTTTTTAGGGTCAAGCACACTCACACTCATAGTAGGAGCCAAAGTAAGAGTGAGCTTGATTGAATGGAAGCAGAGGGAGGAGAGAGGAGGACACAACATGAGGCCTTGAAGCAGGGGTGATTGTATCTTCTTCCTTCTTTTGCAAAGCAGCCTATTCAGTCACCAAATCCTTTCATCGGCGCTTGCGTTCACATGCAAGAAAATTTTTGTGACTCTTTGAGCTAGAGGTTGGGAGCTACAAAGGGATGGAAGGCTCCTGCTTAGCAATAGGGGTGTCCATTACAACCTGATAGGGAGGGTTGGATGGAAACACTCATTGTTCCATGCTTTGGATCTTGCTTGGGAAGACCCCTATGGTGTCACACTCCACCACCTGAACCTATAGGACCTACTGCTTGTGCAGATTCCCCTGGTTCACCTTTCCAACCCAACCATCAAGTCATATCCTACCAACCAAGTCAATCTTGGTGCAATAACTCTACTCCTCCTTAGCCTTTAATCTGCCTAAATACTAACTATACCTCCAAAGTTTGAATTTTTGACTTGCAGGGGCATGGAGGTGTTTAAACACATTGCTATCCATCCCATCTGGGCTCTTAAGCATCCTCCTATCTCCATTTCTTGGTCACTTTCTTCAAACCCTCATTTAGGGTTAAAAAGGCTACTAGCCCAAGGGCCCCAATTAGGTCTCCACTTCTGAGAAAATAGGTTGTCTCTCCTAACTTGCCAAAGAACTCAATATCTTTCCTTTGGCTTCTTGGTCCTTATGCCTACCACTTGAAAATTTTAAAGGTCTTAACCTTCAACTATTCGTACACAGGCCTAAACTTGAAAATGGAAAAAACTAGGGTTTTTAAGCCCTTTTTCCTGTCTTTCCTGCAACTATTAGAGATTTATAACACCAGCCGGTTAGATGGAACTTTCTCCTACTTTCAAAACCTTGTCAAGGCTCATGTTTTCCCTCTCCACACTATGTTTTTCTGGGAGATGAAACCCCTGCAACCCAAGTGCTCTGCACTTCTTGACTTTCCTAGCCGGACTCTTCTTAGCTCGCCTAGGAGAAGTCTCTCACAGTGATATCCTGATTACTAAAGACTCCTAACCCTACCATATTTAGAATCATGGAGTCTAGACACAATTCCCAAGGGACTGTATGTTATGTACAGTGGGAATGTGACCTAAACCTCCATTTTCTACTAACAACCTTGTCAAAACAACAAATGCAAAGAAACAACTATCCCCTATAATGCTTGAAATTGAACTAGAAATATAAATTGCTACCACATAGGGCTTAATCTATCAGTAAACTGCATCCTACGTATAAAGCAACAACATATTCAATCCATTAAAGCTCTACTTCAATTAAAACTCAGCAAAACTTAACACACAAAACACACTGTTTTATTTTCCTGATTTCAAAACTTCAATAATAACATAGATGCTTCCAAACCTGCCCTCAGGTCGAGGCACACCTTATATAGGATTCCTCAATCAGTTATCTCCCTTGGTCGAACCTATTAATGACCTAATGGCAAGAGTTGTAAAATGCACTGTGTTTTTCAACTTTTGCCAATTTTTTAGACTACTATGCCATATGAGTTTCTAAACTCATCCATCCCTTCACAACTTCTATCCTAGAGATCAAACACACCTCTAAGCTATATCCTCAACTCAATGGTCAACATGACCTTCATGAAAAACATCAAAACAAAAGAAATGCATCCTAGACTTCCCTAATGCCTAGTGTTTCATAGTTGCTCCTGCACCACAACCATTTTTAGCAGAGGAATAGACTCTTGAACGGAAGTAGGAGGAAGAGATTGAGAGACAATGAGGGGAGTCGGCTCTAGCGCCTTGGTGGTGGGCCTCTTCCCATTCATTGATTTAGGAGAAAGAACAATGGGAGCCCATGGAGGCCAAAACATAGAGGATTCCCTACGAGAACCCTCCCTTCTACTGTATCAAACAGGGCTAGGTTCCATGGGTAGAATAGGAAGCTCAATGTAGGACACTTGGGCTTTCGCCAAGCAGGCACCATAGGAATTTCCCACAAATGTGAGACAAAATCTAATGGTGTTGCAACAAAGCCAAAGGAAGCGTCAGGATGAACAATAGAAGAGGAAGAAGAGGAACCTCGAGAGTACTTCTCTTCTTCTCTTCTATAGGCCTTGGAGGCATCATTGTCAGCTTTTAAGCACACCCTATGTGAAACATCATAAGGTGATGGAAGGTATCTCACTCTAGGCGTTAAGCTCCCTTTGTTATACTTCTAATAAGTCTAGTATAAGAGGTCCTTCCTAGGTAGAAGGGGGCCAATGGGTGCAAGAAAAAAGTGGTTTAAAGAATAACTACCACGCTCAACTAGGTGTCATGGATCACATGCATTGAAACCTTATGAATAAATTATAGGTATTTATGCACAACCGAGGGAAATGCATTCATAGCTACTAGTTAGGGGATACCCAGCTTCACTTTGAAGAGTTTAGACCCCAAGATTATGTCAAATAATAGGTTTATGGATTCAGGTCCGATAAGGACATACAAAACGATACTACCAAGGGGAGGTACAAAAATTATGGTATGTGTACAGATGGTGCTCACAAGTGTATCAGACCCATCTTTATGTAGGAAATTAATTAACATAATCTCCTCGGTTATGATGTTTACTTGAGATGTCAGGTCAATAAGAACACCTGCTACAGTGTTCTTGTTGATTTGCGCAGGAATATAAATAGGAGATAGTTCTCTATTAAAACCCATTGATAGGTCTTGCAAGGTGAAGGTTATACCTGGACTACTACTCACAGGTTGCGTAGAGGGGATAAGCAGATGTAGGAGCCATCACACACACTAAATGATATTCTCACAAATCCCCCCAAAGGCTTGACATAGGATAGTGACCCAGTTAAGGGTTCACTTTGCAAATACTTACAAAACCTTCCAACTACACTTACTAGGGGTCACAAGTTGGGCTATAAGGAAAAATGCCTCACAACACTTGCACATATAATGCTCCTAGAACACAAGGGAAGGACCCTTCAACACTACCAAATGAAACCAAAATGGTTCATGTTGGGTTCACCAAAAATGTAAGAGAGGGGGACCAACCACATCAAGGCTCTAGGTCACAGAGAGCCAAGAGCAAAGGGTTTCCCTAACTTACCTCACTCTAATGGATGTCTTGGGGTAAGAATCGAAAATTAAGAGCACTATATAGTACTTATGTCACTCTATAGATCCAAATTTTAAGTTTAAGCTAGGCGAGCTAGTTTTTGGAGTTGATACTGCACCTCAAACAACTCTTTGTTTGATGATGACAGTGTAATTCTAGGATGACAATGCTGCATGCTAGCATCTCTCTGGTGTGATGGCATCTGTATGGCTAGAAAATGTAAGATAGTAAAAACTACCTAAAAATGTACTGACAACTTAACTAGTTGATCTAAACGGGAAATAAAAGAAAGTACAAAAATAGAAACGAAGATGATAAAGCAAGTAAATGAAAGCTAGGGTGACAAAGATAATCTCATAGAAGTGTTAATTTTCTAGCTAGCTCCACGCGTACGTTCACCTACACACAATAAAGAGGGAAAATTGTGGGGGTTGTATAGGGGCCTGCCTCAGTCAAACCCCTGGTTTGGTGTTTCCACCTCCACAAATAGCCAAAAAACAATGAAGTAGAATATGCGATAAAGGAAAGAAAAGATATAAATGAACACTACAAAACAATACAATGCTACTCTATCAAATCACAAAGGAGAGGAGTGAAGTGTTACCACCTCCACCGAAAATCTCACTAGCCAATGGAGGGAGAATGCAAGGTATGGACTTGGAAAAGTCACCACAACTGCAACGGTGATGAATGGAGGTCTCGCAAGACTCCAAGCCCACACTTCTAAAGTTTCCTCACACTTGCAATGTGGAGATGATGGAGCTTCAAAGTTGTTGCAATGCTAAAAAATGGAGTGCTAGAATGCTACTTGAGAGTGAAGAGGTGAAGTGATTGCCAAAAGAATGTGTAGAGAATTGCTAGAGAGTTCAAGAGAGTGAAATGAAGTGAGAATGAATGTTTTTGAAGGTGGGATGAGAAGAATCTGCCATTTTTTGGGTTGGTTGGTCAAAGAGGGACATTACAATTCGACCCCAATAGGGTGTGTAATGCCTCTGCTAGCTTCAAACATAGGAATCTGTTAGGGATGGTAGCGCGTCGTGCAAATGTACATGCACTGCCCTTACGTCCTCGACAAATATTCTCTCACCAACACATAGGACATAAGCCAAGTGGATGGGAGGTAGGTGGGTGATGTGAAATTTTGCCTTTGGATTTTATTTTCTAAGTGAGGGTACGTGAAAGGGGAATTTTTCCAAGGGGTGAAAATTCGATCCTATACACATATTTTTTAAATTTAATTGGGAATCGATTCAGGGGATGGTCATTTTATATATTGAGGATAATCCAAAAGTGATCCAATCCAGAGATTGGTAGGGTGATGGAGTCAAACATTATGGGGAGCTTGTACTAGTTTATAGAAATCAAGAATCTATCTAGGTGTTCAACAATACAAGTGAAGACTTTTCATTTGTTTGTCCATGAAAATACCCCATTTATAGGTTGTATGTCATTCAATTTGTTGCTGCAAAAGAACCATCTAAAGTACACATGTCGTTGGTCCATATGGATCTGATATGCTCTTTCTTTTCACTTGAAAATAAGATGGAGTTGAAATCACGACCTACTATTATGATTTCATTACAATTAAAGTTGAAAATTAAATCAGAGATATCTAGCCATACCTTCCTCTTATCTTTTGATTTAGTTGGTCCATAAACATTGATGAGCATAAATGAGAGTGCCAATGTAGTGTGCATGAAGTAGTGGGCTAGCCATGGTTTTTCTTCGTGAAGGTATTCCACTATAAACTTCTATGAATTCCAAATAGACCCTAGACCCCTCGATGCACCTTTAATAGGCACAAATCTACCATCCTAGCCATAGAGATATTTTAAAAAGGATTTCCCTTCTTCCGTGGTGAATTTTTTTTCTTGCAAGAGTATTGTGTCAAAGTTCATTGTTTGCAAATGACACTTCACCAAACATTGTTTGTTAGGGACATTGAGGCACCTAAAATTCCAAGTTGTCATCTTCATTGTGCCCCAAGGGATGGGTTTCCTCCCTTAGTAGTTAGAAATTTATTTATGGGTGTTTAGCCTTCAACAACAATTTCTTCCACCCTTCAAGTGGCATTTGGTTTCCCGGCCCTTTTCTTTGTGACTTTTATATTCAATCTCAAAATCTTGGATGTTGATTGGTCTAGTGATATAGGGTCCAAAATTCTGATCTCCTCCTCCTCCCTCAAGTCATAAGATGGCTAGTCTCCAACTTCATTTGGGTGATTGATAGCACTGTCTTTGGTGAACTTGTTTCCTAACATCGCCAATGTCCCCTCCATCACATTCTCATTCATGTTTTGTTTTTCCTTTTTTAGGTTGGCTAAGGTATCCATTATTTTCTCTTTCTATAGTGTCCATTATGATGATTTGGATCCTTAGTCGGGGTTTCACCTGCAAGCCCTCTAAATGCTCCATGTTTCAACCCTACTTCTTTTCATAAATGACTTTGCCATTGGATGGTAGAGGGGTTCCTCCAAAAATTTAGATAGAAGTGTACCTCTTCCTTAATATCCACAAGTTGAAGCCATTCCTAATTACTCAATACTAGGGTGATTTGATTGATCGCTCCAATTCTTAGTCTCACATAAATATAAGAGTCTTTCTCCATGATTTACTCATCTATGTCGATTAGTATCCCAAGGCTTCTACCAATTTTGATCAGACACTCTTCAAACCAAAATTATAATGGAAAATTATACATTTGTATCCAAATTGGTTTGTTGTATGGTTCATAGTGGAGTGAGTTGTAGCTAGGAACCAATCTTTGCATGTAGATTGGAATATTAACCATCCACCATATTCTTCTTGAGAGGATTGCTTCTTGTTCTTCCTTAGATTGAAATACCACAATGATTGTTTTTGGTATGAATTTTAGAATGAACTAGAAATCACAAAAAAATTCCCCATTGTTTGATCGCTTCCCTAGTTTGTTTAGGGCCGATCACTTGTGTGATTAAGGTTCTTTCGTTCAACATTTCTTCATCTACTAGAGTTTTGTCGGTCACTTCAATGTGTGTTTCTAAGTCAATAACAAACTCATCCTCACCAACATTTGGGGATAAAATTTGAAATTTTCACTTCTCTTGTGTAGGTCTCCTTTCAACATGCACAATTTCTCGTTCGCACTCCTACAAACTTCCATCATCTGCCAATTTTTTTGTACTTGCTTATTTGTGCCATTTTTCCCTTAAATAATTAGCACTTGTATTATAATTGTAATATATATTACACTTTTATATATAAGTGCAATTTTATGAGTCCATGATACCTCTCATTGTGCATGCCATAAAACAAGGGATATGTATTTATAAAGCACATAATTGAATTATATATCTCTACAATTTATTTCCATTAGTTTCAAAGTAGGAAACCAAATTTATAATGGCAAGCAAAGTGGAACCATATAAGGGAGAGGGACATTTGAAGTAGAAAATGGAATTAATATCATTTGAAATAAGGGTTAGCAATAAAAAACACCCAAAACAATGGAAGATCAAATCCCACTTACAAAATGAAAGTGAATGCATACAAGGGTTAGAAATCAAGATAAACAAAGAAAATAATTCAAAATATGAAACCAACCAATGTGCAAACCTTTCCTTTCATTTTCATGGTGATGGAATGTTGGATTGCTTGATCATGAAGCTCCCATGGTTGAAAAAACATGAATATAGATGACCTAGATGAAGATAATTGCTCAAATGCTCATGATATTGTTATGCTCAAGTGCTCAAGTTCTCTCAAATGATCTAGGTAAGGTAATAATGAAGGATGAATGATTGTTTTTTAGATTTTCATGTTTGAATCAATGGTGTAGATTAATCCTCAAGACCCATAAATAATGGTTGAGATTGCACCTTAAGACCCACAAATCTGAGTGAATCAAGGAAGATGAAGGATCAAGATCGATTTGAACTCAAATATCTCCACAATTTTAGGAAAATTGGTTGAGGATATTTAAAATGGAGGGATGGGATTAGATTAAGAAATGGTAGGATAAGAATGAATGAGAGCAATGAGATATTTTGAAAGAGAATATTCCTTGGGAATATGCCTTTGAAAGGGAAATTAGGATAATTAAATAATTCAAGATTATTTAATTATGGAGGATTAGGGTATTCTTTATTAAAAAGGAATATTCCAAATGAATGGGATGGGAATTATATAATTAAATAATTCAAAATTATTTAATCATAGGACTTTAGAGGAAAATTAGATATAGGGCTAATTAAATAATTATTTAATTAGGGAAGATTAGAGGAAAATTAATGAAATATGATGAATTAATTAAATAATTCAAAGTACTTGAAATTAATAGAGGAAATAAGGTGAAATGATGTGAAAAGGGGAATTAGTAATGCAAACGATGAAAATGATGTGAATGTAGTGATTGAGGATGAATATGATGAAAATGCAAGATTAACGATGTGTGATATGAGTCAGGAAATTTTGCATGTCTACAAAACCAATGATGGTGTGGGCTATACTGAGGTGGTTATCAATGGTGACTGTTATACATATAAAACCCTTAATAGTCTAATATATGAAACCCTTAAATTATATATGTATTACAAAGATATATGCACCATGTATATATATTGGAGAGATACATATATTTTGTAGAGTTGATGGCATATATAGTAGGACATATGATGGGGCTAAATTTAATTTCACAATTGATTTCAAAATGGGTTTTGTGAAATATGACATGCACAATAAGAGGTATGGAAAATTTGCAAGCATGCAAAACCATAAAAAATATTGCATTAAAAGATAAATAGAAAGCACTTCAAAACCAATTGAAATAGACATCTAATGGAGGATCATTTCCATAGTGAGGTTCAAACACAACCTCACCCACCATGGCTAATGATTTTTTCCCTTATAAGTTGAATGTGTTGAAACACACAACGAAACAAAGTAATGGATCACCTTGGTTGGCTCCCAACCTCTCCATTGTTAGAGCTGAAGTGCACCATCATTCATCCCTTGTTGCGTGACATCCATTGAACAAGAAAAAATAGAATGGGGTTGGAGAGGAATCGATACAAACCCTTGCGAATGTCATAACACACCAAGTTAAATTATGAAATGTTCGATGTTGGAGGGGAGATGTCACTTAGTACACAATAAATTGGTAATGAACAAGAAAGAAATTACAACATGTCCATCACTGGTTGATGCCACAAAACACCTCAAATTTCACCTTTTTTAGAAACCGTTCGACTTGAGTGGGAAAACATGTGAAAAAAATGTGAGGGAATAAGTTTGTTGAGTGGAGAATACCTAGACGATTTGCTAGCATGACTTGATTTTTTTTTACGTGCCTTTAGGTGACATGGAGGGGTCGTACACATAGTGTGCACCTCCATCAACCCCTCTCCCTTATTCCTCCCTGCAAATTCAACTCCAATGGATCAATAAACAAAAATGCATTGATGGGGATTTTTTTTGCAATGTACATCAAAAGAGAATTGTATATTTTCCACTAAAGATCAAAGCAATGTGCTTATCCAAATATGGGCATACTTTAATTTTTTAATTTTGTAATCAATTTTAAATTAGTATTAATAAGAATTGGGTTACTCTACCCTGATCATAATACTATCCTTTCAAAATGGTATATAAAATTACAAATCCTTTTCCATTTATTTATCTATAGTATCATAATTTAATCTTCCCTAGGGTGCATTCATATGAGGTCCTTTTTTCATATAGGAATTTTACTTCATAATATAATTTTCCTTTTTACTTATTTCTTCATAAAGATTTCATTCCTTTTACTTAAAACTATAAGACTATAAATTTTTTATTTATGTTTTAGATAATGTTTGGTTATTAGAGTGAAATTCATTGGTGTTTGTACTGTTGGTGTAATTAAATGTGTTGTACCTTGTCCTAGGTCATGATTACACCTTAGTTAAGTTTACTTAGGGACCACATAGGAGGTTGTTGGAGATTTTCCACTTTTGGTGGACTTGACATGTCATTATTTTATCACTTCCACCTTTTGTGGACACATCATGTGATTATCTCTCCACCTTTTGTGGTGATTATCACATTATCCCTTTCCACTTTAGGTGGAGTAATAACTTTTCATAGTTGTCTCATGTCATAAGATTATGACACTTGTCATAATCTTATGTCCTATGTTATCACCTTGGCTATATAACCAAGGGGTCTCCTATGTGCTTTTGCATAGCATTGTACCATTCCATCATATTTGCATTATTAGCATAATACAATTTATTCTTGTCATCTTGTTTCTTTCTCTCTTTTGTGCTTTCTATTAGGCCTCTAGATCTTGGGTGGCTACCTTCATATCTAATTCTTACATGGTATCAAAGCTATTGGAGTGCCTTTGGATTGTCATTTTGGAGAGATTCTAGGAGGGTTCCATTTTTGGACTTATGTTGCAGGTGCATTTTGGGAGCTTGTTGCATTAGATTTGAGCTCACCATTGCGTCTAGAGTGTCAGAGATAGTCAGATTTTCCTTTTGTTTCGTCTTAGTTGGACATTGGAGGCCAAATCTGCAAAGGGTTGAAGATTGGATGTGGTTGCCAGATCTAGGAGCTAGCTACCACTTTGGAGCATTTTCAGTTGAAAAGGACATTGCCATCATGCTTAGAAGGGCCGAAAACCCTAAGATTGATTGTTAATTCATCCATTTTGGAGCAATTGTCCAGTGAGGCAAAAAAATTTTGCTCGAAGAGCCATACGACCCCTCAGGTCATCATTATGATGCATGGTATGATTTTCTGAAAAATAAAATAAAATTTAAATCTGTTTGAAATTTTTTCATAAAATTTTGAAAAATATCGGTCAAATATTTTTTGTAAAGAGTTTATTTGAAAGTTTTGTTTATAAAAATCAAATTAAAAAAAAAACAAAGTTTTTAAGTCTATGAGTTGCAGACTCATACTACCACAGATTGTACCTATGGGGCCCATAAGGAGCCACATGGCCTATTGGTCATGGCCCCCGTAGCACCCACCCTTTCTCCAATCTGGCGGGCAGATCAAAACTCTGGTTGTATTCTTTAAGCCGGTGGCGGCCAGTAAAAACATTTTGGTCGGCTTCAAAGAAAACAACAAAAAATTTCTAAAAATCTAGCGGCTAAAAAATACCAGCAACAGGATTCGATCAAAAGCTGGCTATTGGCGAATATTATGTTCAGAGATCCCATGGAAAGAATATTTCGTCGAAAGATTCCAACGACGAATAGAATATTCTGGCTGCTAGGAATGACGACGACAATGACATTCATACGACCGTCAAATTTAAGCCAATGAATTGATGATATTAGCTCGACATCAGCATGATGTCAACATTTTCTAAAAAAATTTGCCCCCCTCACCAATGAGCTTTTCAATTTTGCAGTCTAACTTTGGAAGGCCATATCTTGCTCATTTTAGCTCCTTTTTTTGAGCAATTTTTTTTTTTTAATTTGAGCTAATTTTTCATATAATTTGTAGCTGTGTGCTCGATTTCTAATTTTGGTGGACAAATTTTTCAAAATTTTTAGTTTCTCAACACTGTACTTGTCTAGTCACCATTTTTGCAACATCCGGGGCTTCGTTTAGGCACATACGAACTCCTTTTCAGGTGCCATTTTTTTTGAAAGTGCATGATTTTTCGTCTACTTCTTGAATATGCAATCATTTTGAATAGATCTTGAGTGGATTTTTTACCTTAAACATATGGTCTTTTTTGGCCTTTTTTTGCACTTATATTGCATAGATCTGAATTTAGGTCTTTGCTTATTTGTTCTAGTCTGTTCTCAGCCTATTTGTGGCAAGTTGTAAATAAAAAATCATAAGCCCACTTAGCCAAGTTGAAAGTGGCCTATTTTACATGCACTGCATTATAAAGTGCCAAAATCATCTATTTTGGGGGGGTACTTTGATTGAGTGAATTTGGCGGGTGTGTCTCTTGTGTGATTGTTCATATTTTATCTCTTGTGCTCTTGCATTCCATTATGTGTTCATCTAAAGTTCCACTCTTAATTGCACATAATTATGATACATGGAAAGTACTTGCATGGAGTAAACTAATGGAAAAAGGTTTAATTTACTATATTGATAGAACCATAATAGCACCTTTAGATCCTAAGGCAGATCCATCTGCATATATGCATTGGATCACTAAAACTTCTATGGCATTGGGTACACTAAGAAAATTCATTTCAGATGATCTCATTTTTCATGTTGATAAATGTACTATAGCAAAGGAAGCTTGGGATAAGCTTGATGGTTTGTATGACAAGGTTGATAAGGTTAAGGGGTACACACTTGAACATGATCTCCTAAGCCTTGATCCCAAGGATTTTGATACAATTCAAGATTATGTCACTAAGGAAAATGAGCTAAGAGCACAACTAAAAGATTGTGGTATTGAAAAAGAAGATGATCAATTGGCCTTCAACTTGTTGGACAAAATTCCAATTGAGTATGCAAACTTTGTTTCAAGTTTTCAGACTCAAAGATTAACAATAAGCAACTTTACATCACCATCTTTTGAGGCTCTCACAAATATTTTGATTCTTGAGAAAAATAAGTTGATGAAAATGGGAATTCTTAAGTCTTCAACTTCAAAAGCATTAGTGGTCAATCATGGAAAGAACAAGCAAGGTAAAGGGAAGGACCAAAATCAATCTTCACCAAAGCCACAAGGAGAGAAAAAAAAATCCACTCCTCCACAACAAACTTCATCTTCTTCAAAGAAGTACAACAATTCAAGCAAGAGGGAGCAACCAACATGTGCATATTGGAAAAAAATTGGTCATGAGGAGCATCATTGTCATGTTAAGCAAATTGATGAGTTGAAAAAAATCCTTAAGAAGAACATCAACTTGCCAGCTGCATATCAAGAGAAGGATTCATCCCCTTCCACTTCTCCTAAGGGAAAAAGTACAACTCTCATGGCAACAACATCAAGCTCATCTCCCTCTTCATCTCAACATGAGAAACATAAGGGGCAAGCATTTCTTGCAGTTGCAGATTCCAATTCAAATAAGTGGATCCTTGAATCAGGAGCTTCACATCATATGACTTTGTCCAAGGATATGTTCTCTTCATTTGATTCTTGTTCATCACCACCCATTTTGATGGCCAACAACACTTCTTTGGTAGTTTATGGGAAGGGGTCTATTGACATTGAAGGTGGAGCATTTGATGATGTTCTATGTGTGCCTACTTTGTCAAGGAACATCCTTTCCATCTATCAAATTACACATAGTGGTATAGGAAAGAGTGTAGAGTTCACACCAGATTCTGTCATTGTTCAAGATTTGCATAGCAGGGCTCTTGTTGTAGTTGGGGAGGTTGATAATCGTTCTCAGTTCTACACCTTCTCCTATTTTTCTCCTATTGATGATTCAGTTCACCCTAGTATGGACACACTTGAAGAGATTGAGTATGGTTACTTGAATCTTGAAGTGCTCACTAGTCCTAAGGTTCTTGAACCTATTGTTGATATTTCATCTCCTACATTGACTAATGTACTTGATGATACTTGTGTTATGATAGTTTCAGTGCCTTGTGATTTAGTGCAATAGTGTATACCTTGTCTTCCAGCAGCAATTTCATGGGGTGACTACTTGATAGACATTGGTAGTTTGTTTGTGGAATCCTACATTGCAGATTTGGGAGACACATTTGATTACTTACATCTTCTCTTTGATGAAGGTGATTCTTCTTTAGTTGTTGTGAGGGAACACTCTGAACCTCCTCTACACGATCAATCTTTCGAGGTTGATGTGATTGTGGATGCATATGTATAGCAGTTGGAGAAGGCCACTTTCTCTTTTGAGGAGACAACATCTTTGGAGTATATTCTACCTTCATCCTTGCTAGATCTTGAGTTGTCTTTTTCAGCAGATGAGAGTGTTGTTGCAAAGGGGTTCTCACAGGTTCCAGGAAGTGCCTACATTGTAGCTTCACATTGTTTGGGAAAGGCATCTTTCAACATCAACATAGGGAACTTTGAGCAGATTTTAGAGACTTCTTACACTTTGAGGGTTCTTCCTTCTTCACTTGTGGATTGGGGAGAATTCATTCATACACCTTTGGTATTGTTTCTTCCTAAGGGGAGGAACGTTGTTCAACAGTTTTGGAGCATCTTCTTCATTCCTTCTCGAGCATTTTCCATGGGTGAGCATTGTACATTGAGGGGGGGCTACCTTGTCTCTCTTCTTCTTCTCTTGTATGGGGGGGACTTTTTCCTCACATGGGATTTTGTCCTTCTCATGCCATATTCATAGCTTTTTGTATCTCATCTCTCTTTTGGGGGGTAGTTTTTTCCCATTGGGTTTTTCTATCTTTACTCCACTTGTGAGATATTTCATTGCATTTGTACATGGGTACCTAACAACGCCTAGTAGTTGGGACCCATCTTGCATTGTTTGCATTTGTGTACATTCTCCCTAAGTTGCACTTAAAGGGGGGTGTTGGTGTAATTAAATGTGTTGTGCCTTGTCCTAGGTCATGATTACACCTTAGTTAAGTTTACTTAGGGACCCCATAGGAGGTTGTTGGAGATTTTCCACTTTTGGTGGACTTGACATGTCATTATTTTATCACTTCCACCTTTTATGGACACATCATGTGATTATCTCTCCACCTTTTGTGGTGATTATCACATTATCCCTTTCCACTTTAAGTGGAGTGATAAATTTTCATAGTTGTCTCATGTCATAAGTTTATGACACACTTGTCATAATCTTATGTCCTTCTATGTTAGATTTGGGGGAGCTCCATTTTTGGCTCTTTGTTGTAGGTTCATATCCGAGCTTGTTTCTTTCTTTGTGCTATACAAGATGAAATGATAAGCACTCTTGGCCTCTGCAAATCATAATCTCTCTCTTTTGTTGTTTCTATTAGGCCTCTAGATCTTGGGTGGCTACCTTCATAGCCAATTCTTACATGTACTTATGTATTTGTGTGTACTGCTAATAGGACATGTGGATTATGATGAATGATGTTTTTCCCCCAACACTTGATCTAGTGTGGGAGATGGATCTAAGCTTTGCTTAAATACATGAATACGTGCTTATATTTGAAGGGCTCTTATAAATTGTTCATTGATTGAGGAAATAAAACATTATCTTAGGAAAACTTGTTACACAATGCCAATGTTATGAATGTAAGATACTTGAATTTCATGATGAATGTTTTTCTTCTATGTTTATTTATTCTCTTTGTACAGACACAACCAAAACATAACATTACATTTTTTTATTACTTACATTCAATTTTAAAGGATCAAGAATATTTATTATTATGTTTAGTCTAGGTGAATTTCATATAGTACATTATATATATATATGTGTGTGTGTGTGTGTGTGTGGGTTTAAAAACAAGAAGTTGGGTCCATGAAGAGGGGAAGTTTCAGCCAAAAAAATTGAAAGGAAAGAGATCCCAAGCCTAAATCCAAACGGGTACCCACTTCGCTTCAGGTACTCATCTAGGAACGGATACCCATTATAAAATGGGTACTTGTTTTAAAATGGGTACTCATTTTGAAAAAAAGGTATTTATTTTTTAAAAAAACGATTGTTGATTCATTTTCACCTGTAACTTCCATTTCCAGAGAGAGCAACCTGAGGAAATATGGTACCCATTTTGCAAGCCATCTATGCTACCAAATTATGCCTGCCACCTCCTCCCTTCTACTTAGTCAATCTTAGCAACCTCTAGGTTAATATTTGTGCTTTTTTATGCTTTATATTTAACATTTTTTTTGTAATTATGGTTTAAAATTTAATTATTTAATGTAATATTTAGGGTTTGTAATTTCATGGTTTATATTTTTGTAATTAGGATGAATTCTATAGTTTGTAAATTTTATTTGTAAATATATTCATCAAAATAATGGATACATACAAGAAACTAAAACCTATAACCTAGACCTAAAAACTAAAACCCTAAACCCTAAACCTTAAATAGTGTCACATCTCATATTGGCAATAGGAGATTCAAAATTATGAAATTAAATTACCTCACTAGCTTGATTAATCAAATTAATATCACTAACCAACATCCCAAAATCAAGCAACTCTAATATTACTTACATTTTATAATTAATAGGTTTAGAATCCTTGTTTACATCAAACATGGATTTTATATGCTATATATGAATATGTGACTCATGCCTAATCACTATTCTCTACTTTCAATGTTTGAAAAATATTGCTCTAAATTTTATGAATGGAAAGAGAACTATTAAAAGAACCAAGGAATACACCATAACAAGAACACAAGACACCAAATACTACTATTGAAAACCCTTCAAATGAGTGAAAATATAATAAGAGTATTCTACTTGTATCTCATCACTATTTCTAGCAATAAAAAAATAGAGAAAATATCATCGACACAATTAATTGGACTCATTTCAATAACTTGTGAACTCCTTCAATCATGTACTCTATTCTTACATCTAATAGAAAACAATGCACACACTCCTGTGTTTCCTCAAACAAGAATGAGCTCGTACTCACAAAGAGGCAATATTTAGTTGTTTCATTTTCCATATCATATCATTCCCCATTCATGCCTTCCATTATAAATGAATGATCACTTAGAATATGAATGGTCACTAGTATTGGAAAAACTAATCCCTTCTATGGAATTAAATCACCACTACCAATTTCAACCTCTTGGTTGGCATAATACTCCCAAAACCTTGCATAGATTCTAAAAACAAGTAGCTATGATATCACAATTCATTTGATCATTGATTGTATAACCCTGTTGTAGATTAAACATGGATTGTCTTTGTTAGCTCTTGAAAATTCTCTCCTAATAATTTTCCTCTACTTTAAATGTTTAGAAAGTTCTAGTATATATACATGTTAATAATGATAAAAGAATTATAAATTATAGGGTATACAACATAATAAGAATACCAAATACCAAATTTGATATGCTAGAGAAGTATGTGTAATTTAATTGATTGTGCATACATATGAAGTTAGTGTTTAACAAAGTGTTTTACCTTTCATAGTGAATAAGTGAATGATAATAGTATGTAAATCTAGAATTATGTGATGTAATTTTAGTGAGAAAGGATTGAGGAGTGGAAAATACAATAGATATTATGATAATAGGAAGAAGTGTTAGAGTAGGTATTAGGAAAAAATCCATGATTGAATATACAAAAATATGGTTTTAAGGGAATATATTGAGTAATAAAATCTTCATTAGGCCAAGCTCTTTTCCTTTATATCTAGAGTGTGCTAATATCTTGAACCCTTTTCCATATAATATTTCAAGTTTATGAGAATAGAAAGGGGAGTCTATAGTACTAGGAGCTCAACTAAACTAATGTTATGATCAATGATGCATTTTTATGTGAAGAAGATGATAGAGGATTTCAGAAAATATGATTATTTGAATGAACATATTCATGGGAAGAGGAGGGGGAATATGTAGGGGAACCTTTAGATGAGTGTTTTTTATTATGTTGAGAAAGATACAATACATGAATGTTGAAATGTGTTAGATCTATCTTATATTAATTGATATAGGAGGGAGTGAACTTAAAAGAAGATCACTTGAAATCCAAGCAATTAGTGGGTGTGGAAGAGGGTAGATCAATTGTTGAAGAAAGGGTAGTTAAATTATAAGAGGGGATGAAGTGGTATGACTATTGTTGATGGGTGTTTTAAGCACTTCTCAACATAGGCAGTACATAGGTGCACTACCTCTCTTGAAAGGAAATCTCCAACAAGTTGCTAAAAATTACCCCAAGGTCTCTCAGGTGTCAGGTCATGACTTGCATGGAATCCCTTAGTTGATGTTTGATGTAATTTTTCTGGTAATCATAGGGAATAATTACGTAGATGAATGCGAAATGGATCTGGAGAAATAGAATTCCTAAGATGGAAATTAGTGTGTGGTTTGCTGCAAGTTCGAACAACAATCATAAACTCCTATTTTATCTTGGGATTTAGCTTCACAATGTGCAATGAACCTTAGCACAGGTCACTTGTTAAAAAAAAGGAAAAAGAGCAGGGAGGAGAAGAGTTTCCTAGATTTGAAACTAACTATTAATAGTGATCATGGAGGGTACTACTGTGGACAACTTCCCTAAAACAAAATTTCAATTACCCAAAAATTCATAGTATCATGAAATTTGTGCCATCTTCTAAGGACTACAAATATTCCACCAATCATTCACCATTAACATCCATGAACAAAGACAAAAGTTTGGGGGCAACTTTCTATTTAAGTCCAAACTAACTTTACACAACCATCTACCAGTAGTAAACAAAAAAAAGTATGGACAAGAATGTCATCAACACAACATAAATCTACACAACCATTGAACAACATTAACAAATATATCAAGGAAATCTAAGACTATGAAGAACAACAAAAGAAAATCTAACTAAATCATCTAACTATGGGAGATGAATCATGAAACATGCAAAGAAACTCATAAATCCACCAAAATCAATGTATTTCTATTAAAATTTCTACAACATCTCATTACAACTCAACTCCCCCTTGAAAATGAGAGGAGACCCCCTATTTAGAGTGTCCAAAAAGTAGAATGAATGGCCAATATTAATTTGCATTGTGTGGCCAAGATTCACTACAAACTAGGGTTCTACCTACCCCCAAATATATTACAATTTAAAATACATTCTTTTTCCTTTTCCCTATTTTGTCTTCTAGTGGTAGCACTGTAGCATTTTGTCTTTTTGTTGATTGCCTTTGCTGCAGCTGTTCTGTAAGGAATTCTTCACCAACAACAGGGTTCCCTTCTTGCTTCTTCAAAGTAGCATAATCCATAAACTTCAAGATCAATGACAAGGGCTTATCAACTTCCATAATATCAACTTTTCCTAATCTTCATCGTATTTGGCAGTGTGGTCCTTGAATTTCTCAAATTGGGCGAGGGCTCAGGCAACAAAACTAAAGAAGTTTGTAATGACCTCGCCCGACATTCCATCCTCCATCTTCTTATGAAAATGCGGCTTTACCTTTTCCATATCAATTTGAATGACGGGCATATCATACCTCATCAATAGCTTCGAATATTGAATGCAATCTGCCCTAACATCCTTGGCCTAATCAATATTTGGATCCACCTTGTAGAGTACCTACTCTAGTCTTTCCTTTCAGTTTTCAAAGTCTAGCTTCCACATTTCTACTAGCCAATGATCATCCTCCTTGAATGCAAACTACTTTTCCCAAGTTTTCTTTAGAAATTTGAGGATGGCCTCAATTTTGGGGTAAGCAGACTCATATATTCTTGAGAAGTTAGTACAGTACTTCTTCGTGCCCTCAAGGGACTTCTAGACTTCTAATAACTTGTTCGATGTCCTAACAACTCAACTAATTCCCATGTTCCCAACATATAAAACCTGACAAAACCAATCTTTCGTGGTCTTAGCTAAGTTCTTCCTTTTCTTGAGCTTATCTACTTGTTCCTTAGAAAACAACTATGGTGGGGCTGAAGATGTTGTAGGTTGTTCTTCTGCTAATGACCATTGTTGGATATATGTCGTGAAGTCAGCCAACTGCCCTTTGAGCTCATCCTTGGAGATCTTATCTTGCTCTATTAAATGCACCATTGTGGCAACAGACTCTTGAAGTTGATCCACCTTCTGCTCCCTTAAAGTAGTTCCCAGGTCAATGGTGGAGATGTTGTAGCTTATTCCTTCCTCTCCCACCAATGGCATAGCTACTTGAACTATTCTGGATCCAAAGGCATCCATTGTCACCTTTGATGTAATTTTAGGCTTCTTCTCCTTCTTAGTGTTGATCTTAGCTTGGGCCAATATGGCCTCCAATCTTCTTCTTGGATCCTTCGGGGCAGGAGCTTTCTTCTCCAGTTGCCTTTCCATCTAATCAAGCATTGAGGACTTTTTTTTGGGTGATTCCTAGTCACCTTCCTTTTCATCTTTCCTGAATTTAATCTCCTTATCCTTAGGAGCTTCTTTATCTGTCCTTGTACCTTCTTTTTCCTCATCAGAGTCCTAGATGAACACCATGCATTTGATGGGGGATTTAGTGGGAATGTACTCCTTGGGGCTGTCTTCCCCTTCATTATTTATTTCTTCCTTTTCTTCTTCATGCCCATGCCCCTCGGGCTACTTAGTCTCTAGATTCTTGTAGGTTTTAGACTCTTATTTAGGCTTATCTTCTTTATCTTTCTTTTCCTCACGTGGAGGTGGCACATCTCTGTATTCCTCCCTATCTTGTTCTTTCTACCCCTCTGAGAGAGGAATCTCTTCACCATGCTTGGGATCTTCTTCTTGTTCACCAGTTGGAAGTTTAGTACTATCTTCCATTTTTTCATCTTCTTTCCCTCCTTTCCTGGAAGGTGGTCTTTCAATTTCTTCCCCAACATCTTTTAGTTAAATTATCAATCTTTTAGTTGTCGTGCCAAATCTTCCTCAAAATTGGCATCAAATGTTTGTACAATGGGTTTAGTGCTGGCATCCCTTTCTTCATCACTCTCAGAAGACTTTATTTCTTCTCCCTCATGGACTACCTTATCAATTTGTAGATACTGGTGCTCTGGATGTTCGTGGTAGTCATTTGCTTCCTCCTCCAATGCCTTCGTGGCTTCCCTCTCTTGTCTCTCCAACTCCTTTGATATTTCCATTGTAGCATTCATCTCTGGTGGTTCAGTTTGAGGCTTTGAGACAGGAACACTGGAAAGAACCTGTGCCAGGGTAGCCTAGATGGTTGGATTCATCAACACTTCCAAAATTTTGGAGGGGACACTCTGCATATTCCTTGAGAATGCTTCTGGAAGTGAGAGTGTTGGTATAGGTATTGTTGTTGTCACTAGTGGAATGGATGTGGTTGGCGACATGGAAGTAGAAGAAAGTGGAGAGGTGGTGGTTGAAGAAGAATCAACCACCATGATGGGTCCAATTGGTGAAGAAGAGGCAAGGTGGACCGAGATGTCCACCACAGATGGGGAGGTAGTCACCATAGCTTGAGAAGTTAGTGGAAGAGCAGTGGTAGTTGAGGCAGCCGATGGGGACTTGGGTTGATCAGCCTCCATATCCTCTCCCTCACAGAGTGGATCTTCTTGTATAACAGGCATTTCAGTGATGCTGCCTGATTTCTTATGTCTCTTGGAAGGCTCACCTTCCGAGGCCTTTCTAACATACACTTTTGGATTGGACTACTGCTCGTTAGTCTCCTTCCTTTTCCTTGAGTGAGTGAGTGGAGGGGACTTTGAAGTTTCTCTTGATGATGCAGTAGCTACCCCACCATCTATTCCACTTGGCTCACTGTCGAGCCCTTCACAAGTCAGGATGACCCCTTATTGCTTTAATCAGGCAACTTTCCCATCAATCCATTCTTTTGTACGAGCCTTGACGAGATTGGTCAGAATGTCGAGATCATTGACCTCTTTCTCGTCCCAATTGATTAGCAATAGTGGTAGATTGGAAACTGCATCATACTGGGGGTCTATCAATATGCTCTTATCTTCTTCTACCTGATCAGGCAATGGGAACAAGTTCACCCTTTTCACAAAATATGCGGTCATCTGCATGTAGTGCCTCATTTGCACCTTATAGTCATCCTTACAATCAGCCAAAAAATCTTCAACGCTATGAAGATGAGTGTATTCTTTCCAAGTTCCTTCCTGATGTAGCCATAGGGATCCATCCATGGCCGAGTCGTGTGGAGTCTGGAGTTATACTTGGTAAATTCTTTTACTAAGTTTTGGGCACACTGGGAGGTATGGAGCTCATACATCCCTTGGCCAAAAGAAAGGGGATAAGAAATCCCTGCTAGATGTTTGTTGCTTAAGAGGGTGTGCACATGTCACAGCTGCTGAGAAAGCTCTAGTAGCACTATCCAATCATTGTGATACTAGGGTAATTTGTTCGGTCTTTCTAAGAAGCCTTGAGCATAGATGTATGTAAACTTCGAGTACTGAATGGACAAGAAAGCATATTGTTTGAGGAAAGCCTGAGCACTATGGGAGACTCTCCTCTCAAAATCACCCCTGAGCAATATGATGATATGACCTATAAAAGCGTCATTCACCCTACATTAATCCTTTTCGTAGTTCCTATATTGCAACTAAGGGTACCTATCATAGACTTTCAGCTCTGTGCCTTTCTCTTCATTCAAAGCTTTGAATAAACCACTATATTCTCTTCGTTCGGGCAAGGAATAGACCAGGTAGGATGTCATGTAGAATTTGGAAATCTTTTTTACTGTCATGAACTGCTCATGAAAGAAATTGCTTGTTATTCCACCCTAGTAAAATGTGGTATCCTCTTCTCCGTGGAGAATCTATTCGACAAAGTAGACCATCCATTCTTGAAAGTAGGCCACAGTAGGAAGGCCCATTTCTTTGCTCAGCAGGGTTACTAGATCATGATATTCTTCATAGAATTTGTTATGAAAGATCTCCTAGGGAACCTTTGTAGCACTGCCCCTCTTCTCCTTGAGCCAATGTTGATTTATATGTTTCTTACATTTAATTGGGTCTTCATCCCACATTTCCTTGCACTGTTTTATGGTTGGCAGTTCCATCTCCTCAAAGGTAGGGATATGAAAGGTCTTATTTATTAGTTGGGCTGACATGTTAGCTAACATGTTTCCATCTTGGTCCACTATTGTTTTGTTTTCTGACTGGTATACTTCTCTGCAATCCATTACTAGTTTGGGGGTGACAAGAGAGGGAGGAAAACTTACAGCTTTGGCTATCCCGGTGCCTCTGATCAACCTTGCATTTTCTGTTTTAGGGCTGATCTTGACCCTTTGTGTGAATTCATCGATGTCTACATGCCCTATGTTGGTGTCAGAGACTTCCTTCCAATATGTGGTGATCTTACATTATAACGGTTCCCCTTGGAACTGGTATTTCATTTGGTCTTTGTCTTCCTTTCCATGGGGAGCTTTGGTTGTTTTCTTTCCCTTGTCCTTTTCTGCAACCGCTCCCAAAGGTCCTGCACCTGATTCCATATATTTTGCAGGCAACAGAGAGGTGAGAATATTCAATCATGAAAACATAGAAGCATTAGTCAAATCCTTGCAAAATGGTGTTAGATTGGATAATTTATCATTCAAAAATCTAACATTTAGTCTAAATTGTCGTTTAATGGTTCATAAGAGGGAATTTGGATGGTCCAGGCCCCAAGGGTTAGACTTCCCTATCAGGATGGCCTTTTTGAAAGGGTGAACAGGGCAGGGTAATCTATAAGGTTTCTTCCATCTTCAAATTTAGGCAATTTGAAAAGTCCATGGAGAAGAGAATCCAATTTCAATATGTGGGTCAACATTCATTTTTTGATTAGGAGGCATTTGGGTCATCTTCTAGGCAATCAAAGTCAAGAGGAGGGAAGGCCATCTATGGTTTTTTGTTAGTAACAACCATGGTGAGGTGACGTTCCGTCAGTGGAATTCCACCAGCTGAGACCTGCGAGTTTGAAAGGCGGTTGGGGCAACTCTTGATTGTTTAAGTGTTTCAGTTAGGAGAAGGCGGGAAGTTGCTTGAGCATTGTCGTTTGGAAATGGCAGAAAACAAATGGAAGTCTTCCAGAAATAGTCTGATGGTGCGGGCCCAACAAAATATCTAGCTTACGCATTTCCTTTGTTGTGAATTCCATCGACATTCAGGGTATTGGGTCCCGGAGGTCGGGGAAGTGAAGACATGTTTCCCTTTTAAAACGACCAAGATAGGACAGAGTCTTGATGGTGGAAGTCCGGCAGAGGGGACCCGGTTAAGGTTTGGACACTTAAGTTTTATCATTTTATTGACGTGGCCAAAAGATGTTCGAGGCTCGAAGGCTGAAAAGTAACCCCTTAACAACTGTGAGAAATGACAATGCCACCACGACAGTCTGTGAATGGAAGTTCGTGGACCGGACTTGGAGTGCATTGAAGACGACAATTTCAACTTCCAAATTGAGTAGCAGATGGAGGAACAGAGTCTAAAGGATGGACAGATGGGGCCAAAATGTTGTTTGGGAAGGCAAATGATGGATGACATCTTGGGGACAAAATATTGCAAGAGCGGGCCCAGAGAGTGTGGGAGGAGTCAATGAGTTCAAGTTTCGCAAAGTTCAAACAACGAAAAGGTAGGGGCACTCTAGGATGGAAGACTCAAGAGGGCACTTCCCTGTTTGAAGTTGTCCAGTTTTCATGTTTTGATGGCAACAAAGAGGATTCCTAGGCCCGAAGAGCGTTGGCGCTTTGCTCGAAGAATGACGTCGGGGAAGTGAAGTTTCGTGCAAGTCATATGGGTGATTATGAGGGTTTTCTAAATATTTGAGCTCATGGGTTTTAAACACCTCCTTTTTCTTAACCTAGTGCATAAATTTTTCATCCCTTTTAACCATTATTTCTCCTCAAAAATCAAAAGAAACACAATATGAAGTGTGGACAACAAACCTACCATTAGAACTCAGTGAATAAAGATAATGAATCTGCCAATGAAAGCAATGGACCGGTGACAGAAGGCTACATGCTTGAGGGTGGTGCTCAAAGTTTGCTTTGGATCACTTTGATTGCTCTAGCTATCCTAATATGTGAAAATGACAGGTCAAATTGGCCTATTTATAGATTTTAAAGGCATTAAATGCCCTTAATAAATGAGCGTACGGTGGCCATGAAGTTGGTGAATTTGAAAATAAAAAATGGCTATGAGGTGTCTGAAACCCAGAGGTCGGAAGGCCATGAGCTGATAGCCATTTGAAATGTTAGGCAGAAAACCACCGTCAAAGAGGATCCCAGTGTCTAGTGGAGGATGACCGCCTGGGAAGGGTAAATGTGTGGTGGAAACCCAGGAAGGGAGATCTGACGTGGCGGACTTGGAGGATGCCAAGGATGATGGCAGAGGCAAACTACCAAGGGATCTCCACAAAGGCACTTGACTTAGAAAATTTTAGGGGAATGAAAAATATTCGACTTGAGATGATACCTTGAGGCCTACTAACCATTTGGGACACCAAAATAGGGGGCACAGAAAACAGGGCGACAACAAAACAACCTGACTAATCAAAAAGAAAGAGAGGGTCCCCATTCTGAATGGGGCATGTGTGATGAGGGCACAACAAATGGTGACTCTTTTGGGGAACGCTCTCGAGTGTTCTGAGGGTAAGTATTCATTTAGAACTCAAAATCTCTAGTTTTGCAGACCAAGGGCCAACATCCAAAAGTGAACTAGGGGAACAAGGTCATTAGTTAATTCAACCTATGAAGCATCTCAAAAGTGTGTGCTAGGTGAATTTGTTTCCTTTTGCGGAGACTATGACAAGTGGCAGCTAATCAAACTGAGTAGGCAAGATGAATTGTCCAACATCAAAAGTAACCTGGACATTGCCCCGCTGCTAGTTAGGCGTCCATAGCCCTGGCAGAGTTGTCGTCGTGACCCCACAAATATTTATCTACTGTTGGTTGAGCATCCATAGCCTCGGTAGAGTTACCCGCACACCCATACAATTGGTTGATTGTATAATTTTCATTTCTTTTCTTTCCTTTGATATTTCTTTTCACATTTTATCATTGATTTGATCAACCATGTAAGCAATGAAGCCTACTATGGGTTTGAGGAACCACAGTGGTCACTAGAGTAGACTTAAGATTTTTGCTCACTAAGTTGTCATAACAGCCATTGTACAACACTTTGGAAATATTTAATATGCATTTTATGTAGGATTTGAGATGAACATAAAAGGAAGGTTCAACCAAGAGTCAAGTTCTAGGATAGAGTTCAAATGTGGAAGTCATTCCATAGAAATAATCGAAGACCAATGGTTGAGAGTGAATGTTTAGCCAAAGAACACTAAGAGCATGCAACAAAGTGAGTCATTGATTGAGCGAGCACTAACACCACAAAAAAGACAAAGAGACACTCTCACGAAAACAAAACAACTAGGGGACGAGCAAAACGAGGTGATGCAAAACAACAAAATTCAAGTAAACTAAAAGGAAACCTACTTTAACCTATATACAAGTGTTTACAGGGATAGCTCTAAAAGAGCTTAGGGTTGGAAGTAATGCTTTAGGTGCTTCCCATTGATTGGCAACAAGATGTGCTCACCAATTATGGTCTTTAAGTAGAAAGCATTGTCTCCCAGGATTTTGACTATTTGAAAGGGTCCAAGCCAAAGCTTGTCAAATTTGTTATGTCCCCCTTTCTTTTCATGGGCCTTGTCCCAACACAAGACTAGATCTACAATTCTAAAGGCCTTGATTTTGGCTCGATGATTGAACCATTTCTTGACTACGCCCTGATGTTTGATGAAATTTTCTATTACGCAATCTCCTACTTTTTCTAAGTGCAAGAGCTCTGCTAACCGAGTTTCTCTATTATCCCCTCCTTCATAAAAGTCTGATAAACTAGAGGGTGGGAATTTTCAGGTGAATTGGAAAGATAAGGCCCTCTAATCCATAAACAAGGTGGAATGGGGAATCATCAAGGGTAGCCTTATGGAAAGTACGACTGCCTAAAGGGTGAAGCGAAGCTGAGTATACCAGTCCTTGGGATTTCTATCTAGCAATTTCTTAATCATGGTGATCAGATTCTTGTTTGTGGATTTTGCAAGGCCATTGCCTTGAGGGTAGTAGTTGGATGAGAATTTAAGGAAAATTCCATAGTCGAAAGCCCAACTAGAAAATATTAATTAAGCAAATGCAGGTCCATTATCACACACCAATGCATAAGGACAACCAAAGTGATTTAGAATAAAACTTTCTAGAAAATTTGTAACTACCTTTGTTGTGCATTACCTACATGCAATTGCTTCTATCCATCTAGTGTAGTAATTAGAAGCAGTTAAAATGTACCTATGTCCTGTGGATGATGGAGGGCTTACCAGACTAATGAAGTCAAGTCCCCATTGTGCAAGTGGCCTCACCTCCAAAATGGGTTGCAGCGGGACAACATTCTTTTCCTTGGTAGCAAATTTTTGGCATGTGTGGCATAAGTGAACATGACTATGAGTATCCTTGAAGACCGTTGGCCAATAATAACCTACTCTTAGTATTTGGTGTACTGTAGATGAACCAGATCCATGACGAGTGCTGAACTTGTAATGAAAATCCTTCAGGACTCGATCTGCTTCTTCTTTTCCAAGGCATCTCAGGTAGACACCTTCATGATTCCTTTTATATAAAATGGAGACTTGCAACATGTATCTGCTACTCTTCATCCTGAGGGAACACTTCTAAACTCCCTGTAGGTGGGGAAAGCATTTTTGATTCAACAAATAGTAAATGACGTCTTCATACCATTCCCCTGGGGAAACGTCTTCAAGTTGATATTGCTGCACTGTGAGTTCAGGCCCCACATCCACTGTTGCTTCAGCTATTGTTCGAGTGAGTGCTTGTCCTCTTACTAATTTCATTGGATGGATTTCCATATCATATTCTTGCAGCAATGTGACCCACTTTTCCATTCATTCACCCAGCTCATTCTGCATAAGCAATGTCTTCACTACTTGGTCAGTAACAATAGCAAAAACCTTATTATGTAGGATATAATGCCTGAACTTCTTCACTCCTCTAACAAGGGAATATGCCTATTTTTCCATGTTATGGTACCTTAGTTCGACATGCTTCAAGGTAACACTCATGAAATCAATCGGGTGCTCATTTCCATCATTGTCCTTTTGAGTTAAGATGCTAGTGCATGAATGATTTGAAGCGAATGATTACATGTAGAAAGGATTCAGATAATCTGGGTTGACTAGCACTAGTGCCTCAATAATTGCTTGTTTAATTTCTTTTAAGGCCTGCTTCGCTTTAGGACCCCACTTGATCTTGGTGTGTTGCTTCAGCATGGTGTTGAGCAGCTTGACAATTTCAACAAACCCTGTAATAAACTTCCTCACGAAGTTGATCTTTTTGAAGAAAGATTTGAGCTCTTTCTTGCTATCCAATAGTTGAATCTTCAATAAGGACTGTATGCACTCTGGGTCAATGGAGATGCCTCGCTCTGAGATAACATGCCTAAGTAGCTTCCCTTCAGTAACTCCAAAGATGCATTTTTTAGGATTAAGGGAAACCCCAAACTCTCGACACCTCTAGAAGACTTTGCATAGATCAGAGACATGATCACTCTGCTTCTTTGAAAACATAGTTAAATCATCCATATAGATGATTATGCATTTCCCAATCAAGTATTTGAAGGCAATGTCCATAGTGCATTGGAAGGTGGCACCCACATTAATGAGCACAAATTGCATTCGTTTGTAAGCAAAGGTTTCCCACTTAGTGGTGAATGTTGTCTTATGGTGGTCTTTGTATTGCACCATCACTTGATTGTACCCAAAATAGTTGTCGAGAAAGGACATCATTTGTGAACCATTAACAATTTGTAGTACCTCATCCAATGAAGGCACTGGGTAATTATCCTTTTTCGAGGCTCAGTTTAGATTGCGAAAGTCCACACACAATCTAATTTCTCCATTCTTTTTACTAACTAGGACCAAGTTGGCCACCCATGTAGAGTGTCGAACTTGAAAGATAATTCTTGCTGAAAGTGGTTTTTGCACTTCTTTGTAAATGATTCGCTCCAATAAAGCATTGATGGGATGTTGCCTTTGTTGAAAGGGTTTCATGTTAGGCTTAAGGGGAATGGTGTGCATTATGATGGAGGTATCATAAGTTTTTCAGATCTTCGTAACTCCATGCCACTACATCATGATACTTTTGAAGAGTGTTAACGATCCCTTTCTTTGCTTTTGTAGTACACACCTTCCTAATAAAAATATTTTGATTTCCTCAGTTGTTCTGAGGTTATGTATGTCACATTGATTGCTAATGGATTCCCTTTTTGCTTGCTGGTCTTGGTCTCTAATATGATCCAAATCAAATATACACTCCAACTGAACCATACCTCTAGGAATCATATTGGTCTTGAGGTTTATGACTCCTCTTTCCAATTCAACTTTTTCTGGATAAACTTCATCTATTATTTGGGTGGCAAAGACATTAGAGCTCGTGATGAACTTGGGGATGTGCTTATCATCATTGAAGACTTGAAAGTGAGTGACATTATTTTGAACAAATGTGGTGGATGTCAACTCAACTGTGAAGTGTTTGAGGCTCGAAAGGGAAAGTGGCTACAACGTGCTAGTTGCTTGAGCCAAAGCATCGACTGTGTGATTCTGAGAGTATGGGATCAACTGGATATTAAAAGCATCTAAACCCTCTAGAAGATCCCAGACCATATGTCTATAGTTAGCTAGTCTTCTATCGTGGTAGGAGTACAATTTTCTAACTTGCTTGACTACCAACTTAGAATCACCAAAAACTTGTAGCATCTTGACATTTTTCTTTAAGGCCATAAGAAGACGATGTACTAGAGCTTCATACTTGGATACGTTGTTAGTGTAATAAAATGGTAACCTATGGGTAGTGAGAAAGGTCTTACCTGTTGGGATGATGAGTTCAAATCCAACACCAACTCCTTGCTTTGACTTAGATACATCAAATCGAAGCATCCAAAACTTGGAAAGCTCCTTGACACCCAGTCCAATTAGGCTTTCATTTCCTTTTAGCTAGGTGGTTACCTTTGTAGCCTTTAGGGAATGTTTCAATTTGGTGTGATTAGAAACAAGCGGTTCTATTGGAATTTCCTTTAAAATTTCCTTTTGAGGGACAACAAATCCTTCGACATGCTCTATTGTTGGTTGACACAGGCAACATTCAAACTCATAGTGGGTTGCATTGTGAATTCTGCACCAATTTGGTAGCAAGAGATCTCAAAAATCCATTCAAGCACCCAGGCTAAGTTGATCTTGCAAACACTTTTCCATAAACTCTCAAAATCCATCCAACAATCCCAAAGTGCCATCTTCCAGATATTCCTCTTCATTGAATTCTACCAGCATTTCCATGCTCTGAGGTGTATGGGTTAAATCAACTGGAGGGCTACACTGCACTAGTAGGACCTCTACAGCCATCCCTTCTTCTTGAATCTCTACCTCTTCTTGATGAGCAAAGGGACAATAATTCCCCAACTTTGTTTCAACAAACAATACCTCATTTAAGTTGTTGTATTCCACAATCATGAATTTCATGTGTGGCTCTCGATTAATATAGATTTTATTGGGTAGTCCCTTCCATGGTAGTCACAGGTGAGAAAAATTTGTAGCAGCATATCCATTCAGTGCACGGGTGAAGTCCTATCCCAAGATGATTCCATATGAGTCAGGAATATCCACAACCTGGATGTCAATGACCTTTTTCTCCCTTAGGTTTGCAATAATCTGCATTGGGATCTAATTCATCTCTCCCACAATGTTAATCTCTATCTTGTCTAGCTAAGTCACCTTTTTTCTTGAAGGTGTGGGGGTAATCCCAAGAGCTTTGCATATTGCCAGAGGCACGAAATTGGTGGAGGCTCCAGAGTCAATTAGACAATTGTGTAGATTTTCCCGAATATCCAAATGGTAGTGAGGAAGGGTGTTGTTTACAACCTTCCTTGGAAGAGGCCCATAGGCATGTCCACCTAAGCTACTTGAACTTTGTTCTTATCACTAGTCATATCCTTGGTCTATCCAAAGGGCTGATCCTTGGAGATCTGCCTGTTGCTTTGATTAGATTCTTTCATGGGCTACTTACCCATAGAATGATAGGAGAGAACATCCTTCTTTTTCCCTGTGATGTCTTGGATCACAAGTTCCTGCCCAGGTTCTTCAAAGGTGACCCTTTTGGCTGATGTTTCTTGTGTTGCTTTAGAGGAAGGGGTTCCATTAATTACCCTAAAGAATTCATGCCTTACAATAGGGACCTTGAGCAAATCGAAGGCAGATAGGCTAATTTTTACCTTCTTGAACTATTCTACTACATATTCACCCATTTGCTCGATCTTAGAGTCAAAGGCTTGACCTATGGTAGAGCTATAAGGTTGGGATTTTGTTTGACTTGATTGGTTTTGGGATTGGCCTTGAAGTTGTTTTTATGACTGATTTTGGGGCCTATCTTTGTTGAAGTATTGAGTGAGCACATGGGGAAGCTTAGGATTATTACTGGCATTGGGGTTAGGCAGGGTACTAAAATTATTCGGTGAGATTGAAGTCATGAAAGGTCCACTCGCCTGTCTATTCCTAAAGTAGTAGGGGGTCATTCTTTGGTGGAATGTGTGAACTTCATCTACATATGGTTTTCCTCATCTACTGGACCATTGTCTACTGAATCAAAGAGCTAAGACAAGGTTTCTTTGTTACTTACCTCTTGTACTTCTTCATTCTTGGTGGGGGTAGCCTTGATCTTGAGCTTGTTGCAGTCACTCTAAGGAAATGGAACTTGGTTGATTACAAGACAAGAGGAGTTGTAAGGCTCAAATGGGACAATACCTCTACAATTGGCACTATCAATAGTGTTCTTGACCTTCACTTAAAAGAATTTTGTAGCTATTTGGAATTTAGAACAATCCAACTCGGTGTGTCTGCTTGTCTTGTGAATCTAACACCATCTAGACAAGGCTGCTTTGGAAAGGTATACCCCACTAGTCATCTTCTCATTGTTAGCGAGCTGATCAAGAGGAGTAGGAATGCCTCCATTTTTGGGCCTAGTGTTCCACATTCAGTTTTTCCTTTGGGAAGGTCTCCTTTTGAAGTTTTGATTTGAATTTTTCCCTCTATCATAATTCTATCCAAAAGAGGTACTCGCTTCACAGTTAAGCCTACCATCTCTGTTAGCTTGGCTATCTCGATTAAGATTAGCTTGGAGGTTGTGTTGGGAGGCTTACAATTGATTGTTTTGGTTTCTTAAGTGTGTCATCTTCGTGGATATTTTATTTATCATCTCAGTCAACTCCTTGAGTCAGTCCTTCTTGGTGTTGCTCGATTGCGGTACTTGATTTTGAAGAAAAATAGGTGGGGCCACCGATTGATTTTGATATGTTGGGGGGAATTCTAGTCTCGAGAAGTATAATGATGCTTGAGGCTATTGAGAGTACACTTTTTGTTGTTGGGGAGCTTGAGGGTAGGTCTACTATTGTTGAGGTTGCAAGTAAGAAGGCATGGGAGGTGCATGATTCATCGACTGTCCAGGGTGTGGGACAATTGGCAGCTAAGGCACCTGGTTCATAAGAGGTGTATAATGAGCGAATACTTGGTTAAGCCCTTGAAACTACATTGGATGAGCCAGTGGACCCAAAGAGAGTAGCAAAATGAAAATATTCTACCCCAAATCTACACTGGCGATGACAGCTTCTACATAGGCACTCAGTAGCGTGGTGAGCGATGGGCGCATCCTTTTTACCAGTGTTGATGTGAGATTATCTAATGTTGCATAGTAGATGGGTAGGACCGCAACATCATTATGCATGTATGGATCTTGAAGTCTCATAAAAGCACGATGGAAACGATCATTGAAAGAGCCGATCAGTTCATTAATTTCTTTGTGGATGGACATAAACTATTGGTACAACTCTAAAGGGTTGATCAAAATTTTGTATTTCTATAGGAAAGCATTCATCATGAGGTCCCATGAAGTAATGGACCCCCTCAAAACATTGATGTACCAATAAAAAGCTTCCTCTCCCAATGAGTATGGAAAGAGGCAGCACACAATATCCTCATGATCAATCTGCATATCCTTGATTAATGTTTCAAATATCTTGATGTGTTATTTTGTCATCCTTTGTGGATCACAAGGATTGAACTTTGTGCATAAGCTCTCTCGATTCTTGGGCATATCATGATAAGCATTGAAATGAAATGGAGAAGGATTTTGTGCTAACCAAGCCATGAGGGGAGGCGGAGGTGGTACTTGCTATTAGGGAATAGTAATTTGGGGCTACATTGAGGTAGCGATGGTTGGGATTGCACCTTGGATTTGGAGGGCAGGGGAAGAGGTCACTTCCCAGTTGCCAAAAGGATGTGGTTCAAAGGCAGTTTGGAGTGCCTGAGTAGAGGATGGATGAAAGGTGGTGGAAGGTGAAGGTGGAAGGGAAGTGGATGGGATGGAGGAAGAGGAAGAGGTGATGTCCCTACCCTTAGTTCGTTTAGCCCTTGTGGGGGCTTGAAACTCCTATAATTCCCCTTTGCTAGGTGTAGACCTTAAAACTCTTTGAAATCTTTTAGGGGAGAATGATCCAATTCGATCTAGCTTCACATGCCCTCCTTCTAGTGCCAGTTCTGTTGATGGGTGTTTTAAGCACTTCTCAACACAAGCAGTGCATAGGTGCACTACCTCTCTTGAAAGGAAATCTCCAACAATAAGTTGCTGAAAATTACCCCAAGGTCTCTCGGGTGTCAGGTCATGACTTGCATGGAATCCCTCAATTGATGTTTTATGTGATTTTGTTGGTAATCACAGGGAAAAATTATGTAGCTGAATGTGAAATAGATCTTGAAATGGAGTTCCTAAGATGGAAATAAGTGTGTAGTTTGCTGTAGGTTTAGACAACAATCATAAACTCGTATTTTATCTTAGAATTTAGCTTCACAATGTGCAATGAACCTTACCACAGGTCACTTGTTAAAAAAAAGGAAAAAGAGCAAGAAGGAGAAGAGGTTCTTGGATTTGAAATTAACTATGAACAGTGATCATGGAGGGTTCTACTGTGGACAACTTCCTTAAAACATAATTTCACTTAACCAAAAAATCACAGTATCATGAAATTTGTGCTATCTTCTAAGGACTACAATTATTCCACCATTCATTCACCATTAACATGCATGATCAAAGAAAGAAGTTTGGGGGAAACTTTCTATTTAAGTCTAGACTAACTTTACACAACCATCTACCTGCAGTAAACAACAAAAAGTATGGACAAGAAAGTCATCAACACAACATAAATCTACACAACCATTGAACAACATTACCAAATCTATCAAAGCAATCTAAGACTATAAAGAACAACAAAAGTAAATCTAACTAAATCATCTAACTATGAGAAATGAATCATGAAACATGCAAAGAAACTTAGAAATCCACCAAATTCAATGTATTTCTATTAAATTTTTTGTAGCATTTCATTACAACAACTCAACCCTCGCTTGAAAATGAGAGGAGACCCCCCTATATAGAGTGCCCAAAAAGTAGAATGAATGGCCAAGATTAATTTGTATTGTGTGGCCAAGATTCACTACAGACTAGGGTTCTACCTACCCCCAAATATATTACATTTTAAAATACATTCTTGGTCCTTTTCCCTATTTTGTCTTCTAGTGGCAACACTGTAGCATTTTGTCTTTTTGCTGATTGCCTTTGCTGCATCTATTTTGTAAGGAATTCTTCATCAATAATAGGGTTCCCTTCTTGCTTTTTCAAAGTAGTGTACTCCATAAACTTCAAGATCAGCGGTTGGAGCTTATCAACTTCCATAATCTTAGATTGCAACACCCGGTAACTCCATTGCTTGGACCTGTTGGTGAGCTTTTCCCAGTCTTCATCGTATTTGGCAGTGTGGTCCCTAAATTGCTTAGATTGGGTGAGGGCTTGGGTAGCAAAACTCAAGAAGTCTATAGTGACCTCACTCGACATTCCATCCTCCATCTTCTTATGGAAATGCAACTTTACCTTTTCCGGATCAATTTGAACGACAAGCATATCATAACTCATTATTAGCTTCAGATATTGAATGCAATCTTCCCTAACATCCTTGGCCCAATCAATATTTGGATCCACCTTGTAGAGTACCTGCTCTAATATTTCTTTTTTATTTTCAAAGTCTAGTTTCCACATTTCTACTAGCCAATGATCATCCTCCTTGAATGTAAGCTCCTTTTCCCAAGTTTTCTTTCGTAATTTGAGGATGGCTTGAATTTTATGGAAAGTAGACTCATACATTCTCGGGAGGTTAGTACAATACTTCCTCATGCCTTCAAGGGACTTCTAGACCTCCAAGAACTTGTTTCCTATCCTAACAACCTGACTAATACCCATGTTCCCAACATATAAAACTTGACGGAACCAATCTTCCATGGTCTTAGCTAAGTTCTTCCTTTTCTCGAGCTTATCTACTTGTTCCTTAGACAACAGTTGTGGCAGGGCTGAAGATGTTGTAGGTTGTTCTTCTGCTAATGATCATTATTGGATATACGCTGTCAAGTCAGCCAGCTGCACGTTCAGCTCATCCTTGGAGATCTTATCTTGCTGTATTAAATGCACCACCGTGGTAACAAACTCCTGAAGGTGATCCACCTTTTACTCCCTTGAAGCAGTGCCCAGGTCAATGGTGGAGACATTGTAGCTTATTCCTTCCTCTCCCACCACTGGCGTAGCTACTTGCACTGTTCTAGATCTAAAGGCATCTATTGTCACCTTTGATCTAATTTTAGGCTTCTTCTCCTTCTTAGTGCTGATCTAAGCTCAGGCCAATATGGCCTCCAATCTTGTTCTTTGATCATTTGGGGTAGGAGCTTTCTTCTCCAGTTTCCTTTCGAGCTAATCGGGCATTAAGGACTTTTCTTTAGGTGATTCCTGGTCACCTTCCTTTTCATCTTTCCTGATTTTAATCTCCTTATCCTTAGGAGCTTCTTTCTCTGTCCTTGTACCTTCTTTTTCCTCATCAGAGTCTTGGATGAATACCATGCGTTTGATGGGGGATTTAGTGGGCATGCGCTCCTTGGGGCTATCTTCCTCTTCAGTATTTCTTTCTTCCTTTTCTTCTTCATGCCCATGCCCCTCGGGCTGCTTGGTATCTTGATTCTTGTAGGTTTCAACCTCTTCTTTAGGCTTATCTTCTTCTTTATCTTTCTTTTCCTCGCGTGGAGGTGACACATCTTCATATTCCTCCCTGTCTTGTTCTTTCTGCCCCTCTGAGAGAGGAATCTCTTCATTATGCTTGGGACCTTCTTCTTGTTCACTGGTTGGAATTTCATTACTATCTTCCATTTTGGCATCTTCTTTCCCTCCTTTCCTCGAAGGTGGTCTTTCAATTTCTTCCCCAACACCTTTTAGTTGTTGTGCTAGCTCTTGCTCAAAATCGACATCAAATGTTTGCATAATGGGTTTAGTTCTAGCATCCCTTTCTTCATCGCTCTTAGAAGACTCTGTTTCTTCTCCGTCACAGACTACCTTATCAATTTGTAGATGCTGGTGCTCTAGATGTTCGTGGTAGTCATCTACTTCCTCCTCTAGTGCCTTTGCAACTTCCCTCTCCTATCTCTCCAACTCCTTAGATATTTCCATTGTAGCTTTCATCTTTGGTGGTTTAGTTGGAGGCTTTGAGATAGGAACGTCGGCAAGACCTGTGCCAAGGTAGCCTGGATGGTCAAATTCATCAACACTTTAGAAATTTCGGAGGGGACACTCTTCATATGCCTTGAGAATGCTTCTGGAAGTGAGAGTGTTGGTATAGGTATTGTTGTTGTTGCCAGTGGAAAGGACGTGGTTGGCGACATGGAAGCAAAAGAAAGTGGAGAAGTGGTGGATGAAGAAGAATCAATGACCATAATGGGTCCAGTTGGCAAAGAAGAGGAAAGGTGGATGAAGATGTCCACCGTAGGTGGGGAGGTAGGCACTGATGAGCCAAGTCTTTGGCACATTTTGATCATACTTTTATAAATATTTTTCTATTTTTATTATGCTAAAACAAACATTCAGTCTATTTATGGGATAGTATATAGACCTTTTTATGACTTAAATATGATAAGTATATTGTGATAAGAAGTCCCATGATTATTATCTTTAATGTTTTATTAGTCTGATAAATACTTTATGGCTCTTTGTGATCATAAACTTTCATATAGCCTCCACTACCAAAACTTCCTGCAGCCATATTTGAAAAAATGTTTTCCTTAATTTAATACTTAATGAATGAATGAATAAAGTAATGGATTGTCTTAAAAGATGGACGTGTTGAGCTAACCTTCTTCTCTAGGGAAAGATGGTGAGATATTTTGCAGGTACCACGATTAAAGGAAGGAAATTCAATTTCCACTTGAAGAATTGAAGACCAAATCCATAAAGACTAGTTCAATAGCAAAAGATGAGGAGACAGTTTCAACTCATCCGCCATGCAGGGAGAATGTTCCAAAAATCTAGGCCAGCTGTCTTGGTGGTGCATGAATCCAGGATGATGGTGCTTTAAGACTACTAAACCAATTTGACTTAGTTCTTGCATTGTCATTCACCTCTTTACTTAAGTTGGTTAAATGTAATAAATGCCTCCCATTTTATAAGGGAAGGTTGGTTAGTAGTTAGGATTAGTTTTCAATAAATAGCCCATTCTCCTTCAGAGAAGGGGCTGAAAAAAATCACAATTGTAACACACTTTCAGTCTTAGAAATTTAGCCAAGAGATTGTGCCATATACTTGTTTGCATTGAATCAATAAAGCTTATGAAGTTTTTCACTTAATCTGTTATCTGCTTCTAGCACTACCTAAGGGGGCCCACTTAGGAAACTATCCATACTTTTATTCTGTAAATTAGAATAGCTAAGTTTTCTTTCATAGAAGTTAGTGTGACTGTTCCTACAGTTGGTAGAAACACAAAGCTGTTAATTGTTCCTACAGTTACTAGGAGTAGAATAGGTTGTCTTTCGATTTTTTCATTTTCAAGCAAAGTTAAATAGTAAAGTTGTTTCCAGTACTTAAATTCTAGTATAAGGCATTTTAGGAATCATGTATGTCTAGAAGGGTGATTAGTGCATATCTTGTGCTGTCCCATCTCAAGTTTACGTCCCTGGGTTGATAATTAAATGAGGTTCTTTAGTAAGTCATGACTGCCAGATGTGATGTTCAATCCCTGAGTAGGGGAATTCATGTTCCTAGTTATTGAGCTGATTAAAGAACACTACATTTTTGGTGCCGTTTCCGGGGATGGTGTCAAACTAAGAACCTATTAAAGGCATGCTAGTAAAGAGTTTAAGATTTCATTCCTAGTATTTTTAGTTTAGAATTCTGCATTCCAACATCTCCATAGTTAGTTTACTTTTGCTGTATGCATCGAAGAAGAGACCAATTTGGAAGATTCCTTCTTGGGAGCATAGATATTAAAGAGGTTGAACCGAACCTATTCCAAGACGACCAATATCTATTTTTGGCCAAGACTTAGTTACTTCACCTTCTTCCTCTAAACTAAGCTCTGACCTATCCGAAGAAACATAATCAAATAATCCACTTGCTCTTGTAGTTTATCAACCAGGAGCTACTCCAAGAATACAACCAAGAATGACAAACCCTATTTTTCCATTTCCAATCCCTGACCTACATGACAATAATAACCTCAAAAACATCCCTGCCTCCTTACTGCCAAAGTTCTATGGACTTATTGCTGAGGACCCTCATACCTTCTTGTTTGAATTTTAAATCCTTTATAGAAGCTCTGACTATACAACCTCAGCACACAAGCTAAAATTGTTTCCCTCTACTCTAAAGGAGGGATCCTTGAGATGGTTCATGGGATTGGGAAGCAATGTAGCTAACAATTAGGATCAAATGAAGACTCTGTTCTTGAGTAAATATAAAGAGTATTGCAGAGGAAATGACCTAAGAGGAGATGACATCTTCAAAATGTCATAGAAGGAGGATGAAACCTTGGAGGATTATGTGTCAAGATTCTTGTTTAGTGTGTAGAAGAATACTCAACATGCACTGAATGAGGAATCTCAAAAAATTCTCTTCTTAAGGGGAGTCAATGATACTTGCATGGAGGCTCTTGACCTCATGGCAGAAGGTGATGTCACCCAAAGTAATTGGGATGATATCAAAAAAATCTGTCTCAATTACTCTAAAGCAGCTATAAAGAAGGGAAGGGCGTTTAGACCCTTTTCTATAAAAGGAAGTGGCTATGAAGTATCTAAAGGGGAGATTACCAATCTCTTGTCTAACTTCAAGCAGGATATCATCAATGATGTAGCTACTCAACTAGATACTATGCAAGCTAGAAGGAAGAAAGAGGAAGCTGAGGCAATTCTAGCTGAATATTGCCCTCACTGCCGACAAAAGAAGAAAGACTGCCGATGCAAAGCAGTGGCCAATTTGGAGGTACAACATCTCCCTACTGAGTTCAAAACAATTGAAGGAGAGGAAGAAGTGTTTTTTATTGCTCAGCGCAGGCCATGGGCTCCAAGACAAGGTATGCCTCAGGACCCTTTACAAAATTTTGGTTCATATAATAGTCAATGGAAAAACCAGTACCCTCAAAACTATGGGCCATACTCCCAACCTCAGTAGAATAACCCTTGGCCAAATGCTTAGCAAAACCATTGGAAATCCTCACAAGGGAATTGGCAATCACCACAACAAAATCAGTGGCAGCCTCCGCAAGGGAATTAGCAGCAGTCTAACCAATGGAGAGGAGGCTAGCAATGGTCAAATCCACCCACTGGTTTCCTACAACAACCATAGCAACAATCCATTTTGCCACCTCCTGCAACTAATCAAGGTTAGAATCCAAAGCCAACCCAACTACCCACTCAGGTAGCACCCCATCCAAATAACCAGCAACCACAGTAGCAACAATAAGTCTATTTTGTTGATCCTAATCATCAGCTTGCCTATGATCTTAACCTGAATAATATTAATTTACATTTAGGAACTGTGCTGCCCACACCATCTCCTCCTATAATCTCAGAATTGCCATATGAGGAGACTAATCAAGAAGAAAATACCAATGACCAAGTCTAACCAAATGAACCAGTTCAGATTCCATCATTACCTATGGCATCTGATAAAGTGTCTCCTCCTTTCCCACAAAGGTTGGAAGGTGAAAATATTAAAAAACAAGAGGAACCTACCTTTGACATCCTTGACCAACTAAAACATATATGTGTGAAAATTCCCTTGTTCCAAGCAATCAAAGAAGTACCTATCTATAGCAAGGCTATCAAGGAGGCATGTTTGAAGAAACCAGGGAGGAAAAAGAAAGACCCTCAAACTGTCCATGTCGTAGGCCAATTCTATGATTTAATGCTAGGGAAGCTTAGCATCCCAAAATATTTAGATCCAAGAAGCCCTGTTCTGGAAATCAATGTTAATGGGTTGAAAATTAAGAATGCTTTAGTGGATCTTGGTGCAGCTATCAATGTCATGACAAAGGACCTGGTTGTAAAACTTAATATTTTAGACTTAAGGGCTACACCTACAATATTACAGCTTGCTAATAGCTCAACTGTCAAACCTAATGGGGTAGTTGAAGACCTGGTAATAACCTTGGATTCCTGGGAGTACCCTACTGACTTTATGGTCTTATCTCCAAAGGCATCATTGGGGGGATACCCTGTCATACTAGGAAGGCCTTGGTTGGCTACTGCTGATGCCTACATTGGTTGTAGGTCGGGTAACATGACCATATCTGATGGGTATAACACAAAGAAGCTTACCCTCTATTCTCCAGCCCTGCCCCAACTTGAGTCTGGAGAGGTTGTTTGGCCAGAATTGGGAGAAGAGGAGGAAATGAACTTTGTGGCCAATTTAATGATGATTACTAGAGAACTTTTCATTGCACAACAAGACGAATAAGGTATACTGTCCAATATCCTGCTGAATAACTATGGTACCGAATATTTTCATTGTGAAAAAAATCCATGTTCCTTGCAAACCATTCTTCCTTCGCCTACATCGCTCATTATCCTGCAGCAACTGGCTACTTACACACGTTGCTACCCCACGAGGTAGAAATGTCATTTTTGTCTGAAGTATCTATGATAGATTTAACCTCCCAAGTTGAGGTAGCTGCAGGAAAAACTTTGAGCATCAATAAAAACCTCACCACTGAGCAACAAGAATTTATTGTCAAAATGCTTACCAGTCATAAATCAACTTTTTCTTGGGAATATGGTGACATGAAAGGTTTAGACCCAAAACTCTGTACACATTGCATATATATTAATAGTGATTTCAGACCTGTTAGGCAGCCTCAAAGAAGAATCAATCCAACTTTGAGAGAAATTGTTAAAGAAGAATTGAAGAAAATGTTAACAACTGGCTTTATCTATCCAATCTCGGATAGCCAGTGGGTTTCCCCATTGGTTATTGTTTCTAGGAAAGGAGGAAAATGGAGGGTATGTGTAGATTACAGAGAGCTCAACTTGGCAACAAAGAAAGATTACTTTCCTCTTCCATTCATTGATCAAGTTCTAGATAATTTAGCTGGGAAAAAATACTTCTCATTCTTAGATGGCTTCAGTGGGTACAATCAAATCAAGATTGCTCCTGAGGATCAAGAAAATAATACTTTTACATGCCCTTGGGGAATGTTTGCCTATTCAGTTTTTCCTTTTGGTCTCTGTAATGCACCTGCAACTTTCTAGACGGTAGTCATAAGTATCTTCTCAGACATCTCATATGATTGCATGGAAATATACATGGATGACTTTATTGTTTATGGTACAACATTTGAGGAAGCTCAAGCCAACTTGGATAAAGTACTATAGAGATGTGAAGATCATAACCTATCATTGAATAGTCAAAAGTGCTTCATGATGATGCAGGAGGGAATAGTACTTGGTCACTATATTTCTGCTGCAGGAATACAGGTTGATCCTGCTAAGATTGAGGTCATCTCTAATCTACCCTTTCCTGCCAAGCAGAAAGATGTAAGGAGCTTTCTAGGCCATGCTGGATACTACAGAAGATTCATCAAGGACTTCAGCCAAATAGCAGGCCCCTTATACAGTCTCCTAAAGAAAGATGCAGATTTTTTTTGGACAGAGGAATGTGAAAAAGTATTCCTTGATTTAAAAGTCGCCCTTACATAGGCACCTATTTTGAAAAGGACCTGATTGGTCACTTCCATTTAATATTCATATTGATGCATCATATTATGCCATTGGGGCAGTGTTAGGGCAGAAGGGTGGTTCAATAGAACATGTACTCTACCACATAAGCAAATATCTGCAAGGGGTTGAATTAAACTACACTGTTACAGAAAAAGAAATGTTGGCAATCATCTATGCCCTCAATAAATTCAGGCATTACATCACCGGTTATCAGATATTTGTCTACACTGATCATGTAGCAATCTGGTATCTCATGAACAAAAGCTCAATATCTGGGAGACTAGCAAGATGGTTATTGCTGATTCAGGAATTTGACATTACAATTGTGGACAAGCCAGGTAAAGCCAAAGTGGTTGCTGATTTCCTTTCTAGAATTCAAAGGCAAGATGACTCTGCACTTATTGAAGACTCTTTTCCTGATAAGCATCTATTTGCAATCAAGGTTATTTACCCATGGTATGCCAATATAGCAAATTATCTGGCTACAGGAAGAACTCCTCCTCAATTCTCCCCTAAGGAAAAGAGATTATTGGTAGAGAAAAGCTTTAACTTTTCTCAGATTGCAGATTGCATGTTTTATACAGGGCTAGATCAAGTTATGAGGAGATGTGTACAAGAGGAGAACACTTATGATATACTGCATGCAAGCCATGATGAGTCGTGTGGTGGACATTTTGCTGCCAAAAGAACAAAAATGAAATTTTTAAATACTGGCTACTATTGGCCAACTCTGCATAGAGATGCAACCAAATATATTAGGAGATGTGATAAATGCCAAAGGATGGGAAGACCAACTCGATCTGATGAGATGCCTCTATTTCCACAAGTTGTTGTTACACCCTTCGACAAATGGGGACTGAATTTTGTAGGACCAATTGATCCACCTTCCAATGGTAAGTCCTACATCCTTGTATGCACAAATTATGTGAAAAAATGGGTAGAGGCTAAACCTATGAAACATGCTAGGGATAATAAATTAGCTAAATTCCTCTATGAGGAAATATTCACCAAGTTTGGTGTCCCTAGGGAAATAGTGATAGATCAAGGAGCACAATTCACTTCTACACTTATCATAGCCTTAGTAAATGAGTACAATATACGGCACAGGAAATCAACTCCTTATCACTCCCAGGAAAATGGCCAAGTTGAGGTCACCAATAGGGACATTGAGGCCATTTTGACTAAAACTGTAGATTTGCATAGAAAGGACTAGGCCGCAAGGTTACCAAAAGCTATATGGGCCTACCGTACTACCTAGAAGACTGCTACAGGATATACACCTTTTGAAATGTTGTATGGTAAAACAGCTATGATTCCAATAGAATTCGAACATAAGACTCTAAGAACAAGATTAGAGATGGACATGGATTTAACAAATGCACAAAAGGACAGAGTTATGCAGCTCAATGCTCTGAATGAGCTTCGAAAGAATGCCCTGCAACACACTAAGATGATACAACATTAGAGAATAAGGTGGCATGATAAATACATCAAGGAAAAGAAATTCAAAGTAGGAGATTGGGCTCTACTTTATGACTCACGATATAAAGACAACAAGGAAAACTACAAACCAGATGGTTGGGTCCATATGGGATAGAGGAGGTATTCACCAATGGTGCCATTCAATTAAAGACCATTGATGAGGTTTGATTCAAGCTACTAGTCAATGGGCATTACCTAAAGCTCTATTCTAAACCCATTGACAAGGAAATATTTCTAAGATAGTTCAAAATTGAGCAAGATAGCAGTGATCCTGCAGCCACAGGAATTGAGCCTAGGCTCAAATTCCTGGGCCATGTATAAAAGTGCATACCAAATCATAATAAAGGGGTTATCTAATAAGATCCCCATTCCATTCCATTCACTTCATCCACAATCCGTACTCACTCTCTCTCTTCCACATCATTCACCTGTCATTTCCCATATCATCCACGTTTCTCCATGTCATGTATTGCAATGAAGAAAGAAGCCACATTAGACAATTACGACAATTCTCTCCAGGTACGCTCCACTTCACTTTAAGATTGCTTCAATTACTTTATTTATTACATTTAATTTAGTATTAATTAGTGCGAATAATTTCCTATATGGTTTCCATTTCCTTCGGCTCATTTGCACAATTGAGCATGTTTTTCTATGATATTACTTCGCCACGTCCTTATTATCGCTGCCATAAGCTTGTCCCGTCAGTTGTCAAGAATCCTCAATATATGAAACTTGTAATTAATAATCAAACAGTATTTCCTTCTTGCAATAATTAACCTAAATGTATTCCGATTATCCATGATTACTCTCTCCCTAAAAAGATTGCATGATCACATTGTTTTCCCTATTTTTCTGTCACTTTTGAAAAGAGGTTCAAAAGTTTCATTTGAGGGGAGGGGCAGGGTGCTACAGAATTGTAGAAGGGTTCATTAATTGGGTTACAGGAAGTTTAGTAGGGCTATAGGAATTTCAGTTGGAAAAGCCAGGTGAGCGTTGCTTAACGCATTTAATTACAGAAAACCAAGGAAATGGGAGGTCAGCCGATTCGGCATGAGCCTACAGACCATAGCATCCTATTGTAGGATGTGCTGCATGTGTCAACATTCAGACAATATGGGTGGCTCAATTACTTCCTAAAGCTCAAAACTTTTGATATAGACATTGCAGAGGAGTTCACAAGGACATTTCATGATGGGGAAGCAAAAGTTAGAGGCATAACAGTCAATGCGTCAATTGATAGAATTGCTGAGGTGATGAGATTACCTCAAGTCGGGGAACCATTTCCCAGAGGAAGGGATGCAAGAAGCGCTAGGGCTGAGTTCACTCGGCCAAATGACCCTCCTCTACGGGTAGACAAGCAAGGTGTGCAAAGAATGAGTTTTTCGTAGGATTGGGTGTCATGGGCAGGGTATATCATCAAATACATAACCTGTGAAGGTAGGTTTTCAGTCTTGCATTCTCATCACTTCAAAATTTTATCTCATTTACGCCATGGATTGTTGATGAATATTCCCAAATTTCTTTACAATTTGCTATCCAACAGTGCCGTTGAATTTAAAAAGGGTAGGGTTAACTTTGTATCTCACCACTGCCTTATTAAATTACTTGTTGAAAAATCTGTTCAAGATGCATCAGGAATGACTTGGGAGGAATTCACGGTCCAATTCAACCCTAAATTTCAAAATGTAGGACCTAGGGGTGAACCTCTTACCTTTAAGCAACGAACCTCCTAGTCCGCAGGCCAAACCTCTGCTGCTATGTCCTCTCCTCAGGAATCGTCCAGTTCACAGGATGATGTTCCTTTTTCTAAAAGAACTCCCAAGCAGCCAATACAAGGTCCTATCAAAATTCATGAGCCGTCTTCCAAGGATAGGAAAGGAAAGTCGCCTGTTGTAGTAATCCCTGAGCCTATGAAAATAAAGAAAAAGGGAAACTTCTCTGTTCTTGCAGCAAAACCTTCCAAAAAGCATAAAACAGTTCCTACTTCCATAAAAAGGAGCTCTAGGCTCCAGAACCAGGCAGCTTTCCAATCACTTAATATTACTCCTATCGCACTGCCTTTAGATCCTTCCAGTCCTGAACTGAGAGAAGAAGAACCTGTTATCGAGGAGGTTGTGAGTATACCTAAAGGGGCTGACCTGAATAAGTTGGCTGCTATTGCAGAGCAGCTACAGGAAGATATAAAATGTTATGAGGAGGAAGAGCCGGTTGTGTTTCCATCAGAAGAAGAGCAAGAGAAGGTGGATATGTTTGAAGAAGTACAGGAGACACCTGCAGTGTGCTATAATCATAGACCACCACTCCATGTCACAAACTTTGCTGTAGGAATGGCATGTTTTCAAGAACTTTAGCAACAACAATCTACTTCTGCACTTGAAATTGAGAGACTACAAAGGGTAATCCAGAACAAGAATCTGGAAATTGCTAATTTGAAAGACACTCTCAACCAGTTGGTAGAGCTGGTTCCACAGTTGATGCAATGTCATGTACCTTCACCTATCTACGCAATGTATCTCAAAGAGCTGTATTTGAACTTCCAACTAATTAGAGTCTAGAAAGGTAAGAATCCTTCTTTGGATACCCTTGAGGAATTTTATGAAGCATACAGGGATTCACCTCTACACATCGGGAACCTCCTGTGTGAATTTTATCTGCACAATTTGGCTGTATCCCAGGATAAGGAATGGAATCCCTTATGTTATGTTGGTGATATTCATATCAACGCTCTAATCTCCTGGTTCACCAATGAAATAAGTAGAGGAGAACAATTTGATAGCCATATGCATGATGAAGTAAATATGCCATTGTCTATATGAAATGAATCTAGGAATAGAATTGGTATTTACTTTGATTGGAAGAAATTGTGGAGAGATGAAAGAGCCAGGCCACTGATTGAGCCTCTAAGACAAGAGGTATTTTCTCAATACTCCCAAATTATAAACAGTGATTTTAATGCTGCAACCCTACACATTCAGAACAAATGGGAGCATCTTTCATTTCAATTAAAAAAGGCAGAACCACATACTCCCAATACCTTGTATGTAGCAACCAGAAGGGCAGAGAGATACATAAGGAATGCCATCACAAAGAAGGAGAATTGGTTGCCCTTGGTTATGCAGCCACCTATTCTCCTATGGCCATTATTGGCTATATAGGGAGATAACAACACTTATAACAGGAGTTCTAAAGATAATAGATGGCAAAGGCTGGAGGCAATGCGGGCTCACTTCTGGAGTTTCTAGAATGGCGAATGTGGATAGCAACTGAGTGCAGATATGAGAGAATTTTCCAAAAGAAGGAATGCTAGACTTGCTGAAGGGCCCAACAAGTAGTTGGTTGAGGGGAGTGATGAGCCAAGTCTTTGGGACATTTTGATCATACTTTTATAAATATTTTTCTATTTTTATTATGCTAAAACAAACATTCAGTCTATTTATGGGATAGTATATAGACCTTTTTATGACTTAAATATGATAAGTATATTGTGATAAGAAATCCCATGATTATTCTCTTTAATGTTTTATTAGTCTGATAAATAATTTATGGCTCTTTGTGATCATAAACCTTCCTACAACCTCCACTACCAAAACTTCCTGCAGCCATATCTAAAACAATGTTTGCCTTAATTTAATACTTAATGAATGAATGAATAAAGTAATGGATTGTCTTAAAAGATGGACGTGTTGAGCTAACCTTCTTCTCCAGGAAAAGATGGTGAGATATTTTATAGGTACCACGATTGAAGGAAGGGAATTCAATTTTCACTTGAAGAATTGAAGACCAAATCCATAAAGACTGGTTCAACAACAAAAGATGAGGAGACAGTTTCAACTCATCCGCCATGTAGGGAGAATGTTCCAGAAATCTAGGCCAGGCGTCTTGGTGGTGCATGAATCCAGGATGATGGCGCTTTAAGACTACTAAACCAATTTGACTTAGTTCTTGCATTGTCATTCACCTCTTTACTTAAGTTGGTTAAATGTAATAAATGCCTCCCATTTTATAAGGGAAGGTTGGTTAGTAGTTAGGATTAGTTTTCAATAAATAGCCCATTCTCCTTCAGAGAAGGGGCTAAAAAAATCACTATTGTAACACACTTTCAGTCTTAGAATTTTAGCCAAGAGATTGTGCCATATACTTGTTTGCATTGAATCAATAAAGCTTATGAAGTTTTTCACTTAATCTATTATCTGCTTCTGGCACTACCTAAGGGGGCCCACTTAGGGAATTGTCCATACTTTTATTCTGTAAGTTAGAATAGCTACGTTTTCTTTCATAGAAGTTAGTGTGAATGTTCCTATAGCTGGCAGAAACACAGAGTTGTCCACTGTTCTTGCAATCACTAGGAGTAGAATAGGTTGTCTTTCGAGTTTTTCATTTTCAAGCAAAGTTAAACAGTAAAGTTGTTTCTAGTACTTAAATTCTAGTATAAGGAATTTTAGGAATCATGTATGTCTGGAAGGGTGATTAGTGCATATCTTGTGCTATCCCATCTCAAGTTTACGTCCTTGGGTTGATAATTAAATGAGGTTCTTTAGTAAGTCATGATTGCCACATGTGATGTTCAATCCCTGAGTAGGGGAATTCATGAGAAGTTAGTGGAAGAGTAGTGGTAGTGGAGGAAAGCGATGAGGACTTGGGTTGATCAGCCTCCATATCCTCTTCCTCATGGAGTGGATCTTCTTGTATAACAGGCATTTCAGTGATGTTGCCTGATTTCTTATGTCTCTTAGAAGGCTCACCTTCTGAGGCCTTTCAAACATACAATTTTGGATTGGAATGTTGCTCATCAGTCTCCTTCCTTTTCCTTGAGTGAGTGAGTGGAGGGGACTTCAAAGTTTCTCCATTTGATGTAGTAGCTACCCCACCATCTATTCTTCTTGGATCACTTTCAAGCTGTTCATAAGTCAAGATGACCCCTTATTGCTTCAATCAAACAACTTTCCCATTAATCCATTCTTTTGTATGAGCCTCGACAAGCTTGGTCAGAATGTCGAGTTCATTGACCTCTTGCTTGTCCCAATTGATTAGTGGTAGTGGAAGATTGGCAACTACATCATACCAGGGGTCTATCACTGTGCTCTCATCTTCTTCTACCAGATCAAGCACTGGGAACAAGTTCATCCTTTTCACAAAATATGTGGTCATTCGCATGTAGTGCCTCATTTGTACCTCATAGTCATCCTTAGAATCAACCTAGAAATCTTCAATGCTATGAAGATGAGCGTATTCATGTCCAAGTTCCTTCCTAATGTGGCCATAGGGATCCATCCTTGGCCGAGCTATGTGGAGTTTGAAATTATACTCAGCCAATTTCTTTTTTGAGCTTTGGGCACACTAGGAGGTATGGAGCTCGTACATCCCTTAGCAAAAAGAAAGGGGATACGAAATCCTTGCTAGATGTTTGCTACTTAAGAGGGTGTGCACATGTCACAACTATTGAGAAAGCTCTAGTAGCATTATCCAGTCATTGGGATACCGGTGTAATTTTTTTAGTATTTCTGAGAAGCCTTGAGCATGAATGTATGTAAACTTTGGGTACTAAATGAACAAGAAAGCATATTGTTTAAGGAAATCCCGAGCACTATGGGAGACTCTCCTCTCTAAATCACCCCCAAGCAATCTAATGATATGACCTATAAAAGCATCATTCACCCTGCAGTAATCCTTCTTGTAGTTCTTGTATTGCAATTGAGGGTACCTACCATAGAATTTTATCTCCGTGCCTTGCTCTTCATTCAGAGCTATGAATAAACCACTATATTGCCTCTGTTCAACCAAGGAATAGACTAGGTAGGATGTCACGTAGAATTTGGAGGTCTTTTTTATTGCCATGAACTTCTCGTGAAAGAAATTGCTTATTATTCCACCCTAGTAAAATGTGGTATCCTCTTCTTCGTGGAGAATCTGTTTGACAAAGTAGACCATCCATTCTTGAAAGTAGGCCATTAGTAGGAAAGGCCCATTACTATGCTCAAAAAGGGTTTCTAGATCATGATAGTCTTCATAGAAGTCACTGTGAAAGAGCTCCTCGGGAACCTTTGCACCACTACCCCTCTTCTCCTTGAGCCAATGTTCATTTATAAGTTTCTTACATTTAATTGGGTCTTTGTCCAAAATTTCCTTGCATTCTTTTATGGTTGGCAGTTCCATCTCCTTAAAGGTAGGGATATAAAAGGTCTTAGTTATTGCTTGGGCTGACATGTTAGCTAACACATTTCCATCTTGGTCCACTATTGTTTTGGTTTTTGACTAGTATGCCTTTCTGCAAGCCATTACTAGTTTGGGGCGACAAGAGAGGGAGGAAAAACTACAACTTTGGCTATCCCATTGCCTCTGATCAATCCTGCATTTTCTATCTTAGGGCTGATCCTGACCCTTTGTGTGAATTCATCAATGTCCACATGCCCTATGTTGGTGTCAAAGACTTCCTTCCAATCTATGGTGATCTTAGATTGGAATGGTTCCCCTTGGAACTAGTATTTCATTTGGTCTTTATCTTCCTTTCCATGGGGAGCTTTGCCTGTTTTCTTTCCCTCATCCTTTTCTATGACCGCTCTCGAAGGTTCTGCACCTGATTCCATATATTCTATGGGCAACAAAGAGGTGAGCATATTTGATCTGAAAACACAAAAGCAATAGTCAAATCCTTGCAAAATATTGTTAGATTGGATAATTCATCATTCAAAAATCTAACATTTAGTCTAAATTTCTATTTAACGGTTCACAGGGGGGAATTTGGATGGTCTGACCCCCAGGGGTCAGAATTCCCTAGCAGGATGGCCTTTTTGAAAGGGAGAACAGGGTAGGGCAATCCGTATGGTTTCTTCTATCTTCAGATTTAGGCAATTTGAAAAGTCCATGGAGAAGAGCATCCAATTTCAATATGTGGGTAAGAGCTTATTTTCAGATTAGGAGGGATTTGGGTCATCTTCTAGGTGATTGGAGTTAAGAGGAGGGAAGGCCGTCTGGGGTTTTCTATTAGGAACAACCATGGTGAGGCAGCATTTCGAGGAAAAAATTCTGCCAGGTGGGACTCATGAGTTTGAAAGGCAGTCAACACAACTCTTGATTGTTTAAGTGTTTCAGGTCGGAGAAGGTAGGAAGTTGCTTGAGGATTGCTATTTGGAAATGACAAACTAGCGAAAGTTCGCCGGAATAAGTCTGATGGCACAAGCCTAATAGAGGGTCTATCCTGTGTGTTTGCTTTATTGCGAGTTCCATTGGATGTTGGGGTATTGGGTCCCAGAGGTCGGGGAGGCGAAGAAAAGTTTCCCTTTTACAATGGATGAGATAGTACAAAGTCCCAACGATGGATGTCCAGTGGAGGGGACTCGGTTAAGGTTGGGACACTTAAGTTTTATCATTTTATTCATGCGGCTGAAAGACGTTCAGGGCCTAGAGGCCAAAAAGCGGCCCCTTAACAGCCATGAGAAACGAAAATGGCACCACGATGATCCACAAACAAAAGTCCGTGAATTGAGACCCAAATTGCGTTTGGGAAGGTGCAAAGTCTGAAAGACGGATAGATGGGGCCAAAATATCGTTTGGGAAGGCGAATGATGGATGGTGTCCCGGGGATAGAATCTCGCAGGAGCAGGCCTAGAGAGCGTGGGAGGAGTCAATGAGTTCAAGTTTTGTAAAGTTCAAATGACGGAAAGGTAGGGGCACTTTGGGACGACAGACCCGAGAGGGCACTTCATCATTTGAAGTTGTTTAGTTTTCATGTTTTGATGGCAACAAAGAGGATTCTTGAGCCCAAAGAGCACTAGCACCCTGCTCGAAGAATGACATCGGGGAAGTGAAGTTCTGTACAATTCGTATGGGTGATTATGAGGGTTTTCTAAAGATTTGAGCTCATGGGTTTTAGGCGCCTCCTTTTTCTAAACCTAATGCATGCATTTTTCATCCCTTTTAACCATTATTTCTCCTCAAAATCAAAGGAAACACAATATGAGGCATGAACAACAAACCTACCATTAGAACCCAGTGAATAAAGATGATGAATTTGCCAATGAATGCAAAGGACCGGCGAAAGAAGGGTACAGGCTTGAGGGCGGCGTGTGAAGTTTGCTCTAGATCACTCTGATTGCTCTGGTTGTCCTAACATGTGAAAATGATAGGTTAAATTAGCCTATTTATAGATTTTAAAGGCATTAAATGCCCTCAATAAATGAGCATACGATGACCAGGAAGTTGGTGAATTTGAAAATCGAAAACGGCCACGAGGTGTTCAAAACTTGGAGGTCAGAAGGCCATGAGCTGATAGTTGTTTGAAATGTTAGGTAGGAAACAAATGGCAAAGAGGATCCTGGGGTCCGACGAGTGGAACTCTGGCAGAGGATAGTCACCTGGGAAGGGAAAATGCATGGTGGAAACCTAGGAAGGGAGATCTGACATGGAAGACTTGGAGGATGCCAAGGATGCTGGCAGAGGCAAACCGCCAAGGGATCTCTGCAAAGGCACCTAACTTGGAAAATTTTAGGGGAATGAAACATGGTTGACTTGAGATGATACCTTGAGGCTTGTTGACCATTTGGGACACCAAGATAGGGGGCACACAAAATGGGGTGACAATGAAATGACCCAACAAAGCAAAAAGGAAGAGAGGGTCCACGTTCTGAACAGGGCGTGTGTGCCGAGGACACAACTATGAGGAATTAAACCATAAGTATGGGGGTCCATGTGTGAAACATACATATAAAGAGGAGATTTACCTTTATTGAAATAATGAGGGGTAAATCTTAAACAACATCCACCATCTTTAATAACTAGATTATATAGTGAAGATAGTTGAGAAGATGAAGAGGAATCAATTGTAGGGTGAGGAGTTCATGTAGTGGATGTGGAAGGTATGACACACGAGGGAAAAATCTTGAGTTTTATTTGAGGATGATTATATGTAGCAAAATACTTTAAAGAAGTATTAGGAGGTGATTTGGGTGAGCCTTTATTGATGGAATTTTAGTAAAAAGGTGAAACATGTATGACTAAAAAAAATATAATAGTAATTTGAAAATGCTAGATGGAGCATTAATTGTTCAAATCCAAACAATTAAATTATTCAAAACATTTAAATGTTTTTCTAAATGGATAATAAGAAAAAATATTTAGATTTCTACCAACTTGGCCAACAAAACTATAAATATTAATACATATCAACTATTTAATTATAATTTCAAATAATCATGTTGTTTTACCAAGATTCAACTACACAATTTTTGAGTTAAACTTATTGAACCATATTTCATGAGTAGCGGTTCACAAGAATCCATCTCTCATGGTCATGAATGGTTCACCTAGCTCTCATTGCATCTAAATGCTCATAGGGTTGAAGTACTAGAAATTTTTGAGAGGTCACCCATTCGAGTACTACTTTGAGTCTTGACTAAAGTGTTCTTAATGATGGAGTTTCAACCAAGATCAATCCCACTTATTGTTATGCTTCATTTACAAAACCTTTATCAAGTATTGTGCCTTATGAAAAATTTATTAGAGGTTTTATTTATCTCATCCAATGACAAGGAGGAGGTATCTTTCATAGCATATCAAATTATGTTGTTTTATCGACATTCAATTACATAGTTTTAAAGTCAAAATCATTGAACCATATATTTAATATGAACCCATCTCTCATGAGTATGAATGGTCCACTTAGAACCCATTGCATCTAGGTGATCCTTATAAGGGTGAAGCATTAGAATTTCCTATGAGGACATCCATCTTAGTACTGCTTCAACTTAAATGCATTAAGACATGAAGTTTCCCCCAAGATCAAACCCACTTAGTTTGCTACCCCGTTTGCAAAACCTTGATCAAGTGTTGTAACTTATAAAACATTGATTATAGAGTCCCTTTAGCTCATATAATGACAAGGAAGTATTTTTGTAGCTCAATTTTGAATTTTTTAGATGTTGCATGATGATGGTGTTGCAAACTAAATTAATTTAGAGCTTGAGAGGGATGGTATTCTTGTAAAGGTTACCTTGCAAGCACTAGTAGAATTTGGAAAATAAATGACTACGTGACTAAACATTTTGGTCACGTGACTAAATTTTTTAGTCACGTGACTAAAAATGACTAAATTCTACTAATTTTTTGCAATTCACAAGTATAAATGACTAAATAAATGACTAATTTGGTCATCAGGTAAAATCACAACTAAATAATTTGTTAGACAAATAAAAATGACTAAATAAATGACTATTACTCCTCTATTCTTTTTACAAAGGTTTATTAAAACCTTCTACCTTGCTCTTGATTTGATCACATATGTACAATTTTGATTTTGATGCTTACAGATGAATGTAACACAATGTAACTTCATTGCATTTGTATTTGTGTAGAACGTGTTGCTTTTTAACAGAGTAACTCCTAAATATTTCATGCTATTCTTCTTACAATTGTGTCAACTGACATAAATATTGTTTCTTTATCTCAGCTTCAAAGAAAATTTGTCAAACATGGAATCAGAGAATCAAGTTCTTTGTCAGAAGGCCTTGAACATCTCTACAGCTCAAGACTTTTTCAGAAGAGTTTAAAGTGTACGTTGTTTCAATTCCTTTCATCTTAACATGTTGGTTTAGTTAGGTTGATTTCTTGATTCTTGAGTTTTTGGCATATACTGCTTTGGTTCATTTATATCTTTGTTGTTGATAGGTTGCATGTGTAGCCTATTCTTAAACCATGTTTCTATATTTTCATTTTTTATATATTTTGATTTCTATTTAATGTTTTACGCTTGAAGAAAAGGTGACAAACTTAGAATTTGAGAATGAATCTCTTCACCAGAAGTAGACCATAGTTTTGATAATGCCTGAAGGACTTCTAGGACAGACAAAAGCATCAGTCATAGAGGTAATTCATCCCTTTTCTAAGAAGCCTACAAATGATAATAATTAAAAACTTAGATACACTTTATCTATTATACTTAACTAATTTTCTTTGAAATTCTTTTCTTGCAGAAGATTCCAGAGAATGCCCCCTCACAAATGGTGAACCTACAGTTGTAGAAATAAGTTGCTGGAATGACTTGTGATCTTGTAAAATCTTAGTTTATCGAATTTATGTATGATTTTCTTAATCTTCAAACTGTAGCTATTCCCGATGGATGTTACCATCTTGTGATCCATGAAGTGATATATTTACAAGTACACTACTACATAAACAGGGCGTTTAAGACATTAAATTATTTTTTTCTTAAATATATATTTTATATTTAAATTATACTTTTCATTTTTTAATTGTCTTAAATTAAGACCAAAAAAAAAATTCTAAAATATTTTTTTTAGTTTCCCTCCATCATAAAACATGCATTTTCGTTTCCCTCCCTCAATGCATTTTTTATGGCATAAATTGTGATATTAGTAGAAGAAATTGTGAGGCAACGTTGGAGGAAATTGTGATATTAGCAGAAGATCAAATTGATTGAGGCAGCGTTGGAGGCTGCATTGTGGACAACATTTACCATTCTCGGTGCAGTGTCACTAGGGCAGAAGGCAGTGTTTTCCAGGCGTGTTTGGGTGGGGACAATGTTTACATGTGAAGGGGAGGTGTTGATGTTTCTGGGGATCTTGCTGGTCAGGTAAAGTGGACATAGAAAAGGAAAAGCAGCAATAGGGGACCACATAAAAGACAAAGCATAAAAGTTGGTTTACATTCCAACAGGTCTTCCTCTCACCTTCTTTGTTTTTTGTTTCCTTTATTTTTTTAAATTTTGTCCTGTCTATGTCTCCTTTCTATGTAAGAGGACAAAAACTGGCAAAGGTAGATTTCAAGTGGTAAACTAAGAAGGGTAGATGCAACCTTTGACAAAACCCTTACTTTTTATTTGAATTATACATTAAGAACTCTTCTGCCCCACCACCCATACTCTTCATGAATTAAATGCCCTGTTTATGTAGTGCCAGATCTTGTCACTCCCACTGTCTTTGATAATATTACAAAATTCTGAAAAACCAAAAAGGACTCCTTCATTCTGATCAAGCACTTAATGGAGGTTCTACAGAAGCTTCTGTTACTACTTACAGTACCAATCCAACTACCTTTTTTAGTGATTTTGCAGCAGCTATGGTGAATATGGGGAATATCAGCCCTCTCACTAGTACCAGTGGAGAAGTTAGAACAAACTATAGGAAAAATTTAAGTCTGTTATACATGCATGGAGATAAATTCACTTGCATCAAAGTTTTGAGTATATTTTGGGACTATGCTATCCCACTAAAAAGGTTATTTTTTTAGTGAGACCATTCTTGGAGGAGTTGTGTACCACACTCAAACCTGAATGACCATTCTAGATCAATAATTATAAACTTCTGATGTGCTCAATGAATATTTTTTACCTGATATGAAATTAAAGTCTCACACAGCTAACCTTCTATTAAACAACTGCTGACTAAAAATTTATTTTAACATGCACAATAAGTGGTTTTATTGTGGTAAAGTCTGCTATACCTGCATGGAAATAAATTCACTTGCATCAAAGTTCTGAGTGTAGTTAGGGATTGTGCTATCCCACCAAAAAGGTTTTTTTTTTTTGGCGAGACCATTCTTGGAGGAGTTGTACCGTACTCAAACCTGAATGAAAAACATTGCCTTTTTAGGAGGTTTGATATGATATACCCAAGACTCTAGTAATGCTAATTGTAAAATGACTGCCAGGATGTTGTGGTACAACTCATATGTCAGAACCGTGTTTGCAAAACCAGTATTTAGGGGTCTGTACTACTATTGAGATAAAAGTGTTTTACATTATGTCTAAAAGAGAGGATGGTATAAGTCTTTATAGCATGCCCATTCTCTTGATGACCAACTGATCTTCGATTTGAATAAAGGAATTTTCTTGCTTCATAAATTCAGGGTACACCTGATTACCTTGGTCCTTGAATCTAACATTCAGTCTGAGCGGTTCTGTGGTTTCCATATAGTTTAGTAGAACGAACCAAAAGAGTATGGTAAAAGGTTGTTATTGAACTGAGTAAAGAAACTCTACCCTTCATGATGCTAACAAAATATTTGGTATGCACCCAAATAAGTGAGTGCCTTCCACTTATGATTTAGGTCAATAGTGTCTAGCCCAGCTCTAGATTTTCTTCTACAATTATATTAGACTGTGTGTGTTAGACTATTAAATACTTGTTTACCTCTATTAGACCCTCATAAGCTTGTTTTCTTGTTAAGGACACTATCTGTTGAGTGTACTAAACTTAGGGTCAATGACATTACTCCTTGCTTGAAATGATAAATATGTATTCAATAAAAATGTGACACAACATTGCAAGATATTGTGTGGATGATGTGAAAGGTTGCTAAAGCTTCCTCTTTTAAAATACTGTTTTGGCACTTCGGTTCATGAAGAGTATACAGGCTTCGAACATGATCATGTTGTAAGACTCATAGACGTGGTGTCATTTTCACTAATTTACAGAAAATTCCAAACAATTTTGAAACAGGACAGAAACAATTAAACTCCAATAAATTCCATTCTAACTGTTGAAAATGAGCAAAAATTAGAAAGAGAATCTAGAATCTGTATCTTCCAAATCAAGAGCCTGTGTCTTCCTTGAAATTATAATCTTATTCTCAAAATTAATAAGATAAAAAACCCAATTCTCATCAACAACCCTCCATAGCTTAAAACCAATGTAAGATGGCACAACTGGAATGGTACATTAAGAGACTCTATGAGGGCACCAATAAAATAGTCTGTGGCTACTACAATGCTTTCATAGGCCTAGATGAAAATAGAGATTCTTAGGTCAATTTGATTAGGATATCTCTCCAAAAATTTTGGGATGAAATTATTGATATGGTGAAGAATCATAAATTTCCCAATGACTTCAGAACTATGAATAAATGGATGAATGCTGGCACTGCATACAGAAGATGAGGATATTCCACCTCTTCAACTGTGTAGCCCTCACCTTCATATGTTTGTAAAATTTAGACTATCTTCTTCATTGAGTTTTAAATTTTAAATTTCATTTATTTTAAATTTTAAATTTTTTCAAACCTTGAATTGCAATTAGATTTAAGAATCGTCACTTCAACTTTGATTTTTACCAATGCATGCCTATTGTCCTCAAATTGGATAAATTGTAAATTTATACTTTTTCCACTTAAGCTTTTGTACATTTGATAATGCTTTATTCCATTCCATATTTCTTGTCAAAGACCAGCTTAAAATGGGTAAAGAAATGGGGATTTAGAAGGAGAAAAAGGGATTTAGTAGTTCTAGCAATGAGTACATCCTGTATTGTGATGTGCAATGTGTGAGGAGTGTTGTACCTTGATCCTACTTAGGGATGCTATCTCAAGAGCCTTGCTTTGGTTATAGAAGCATTTTTTTCTAGCCCTGCTTGGCTAACAAATATGGCGAGTCCTATGCTTTTTTAAAATCAAAATCAATGCTGGGTCAAATAAAGGTGAGAATATTTGAGAAGTCACAAATTTTGGTTGAATGGGTTGATGACAATGTTGCCCATATCAGCTGATTTTGATTGGAAAAATGGTCATTAAAAAATTCCCTTTCAGATCATTCATTCAAAGATTATGAACTTTGAGTATGTGTTTGAAAGTTGGATTTTTGATATTCTAATTGAATTAGTGGATCAATAGAGGATAGGAACTTTCTTTGAAATTCCAACTATATCCAAGTGTGACACTCACAAAGAAAAATAATTTTTGAAGAAATTGTCTTTAGAGTTTGAAAACAAATTAATGGTAAAAAATCAAGGTGGACAAGGGCACAAGATAATGAGGTCATCTAAATTGAAGAAACATAGCCTATTGTCCTTAACAATTTCCAAGGGTTATTATGATTATGAAGTTGAACAATGGTGAAATATGTGTCATGTGGATAACTAAAAAATTTAATTCAACCTTTATTAACATACAAATAGTATGTAATCTATCTATCCCTTTGATAATTATAAGAGGCATGCAAGAAACAAACACATACTTTCTATTTAGAGTAGTAAACATTTTTTACTAAATAATCACAAAAAGAAGAATAATGTGATTTACAAAAATGAGATGGTGAGGTCAGCCATAATATTCTTTATCAACCTCCACTTGATATAAAGTACCTTTGGGATAGGAGAGGCTTCATCCTCGATGCTTGTTTTGGCCAAGAAGCTGGGAGAAAATAAGAAGTTTAAAAATGTTGTATCTCAGCTGTTGATGTAGACTAAAGCAAGCACCAAATGAGTTTAAAATTACCTCATTTGACAAACCTATACTCTAGGTGCATGCTATGGTTCGCTTAAAGCTCTAAAACTATTAGGAAGTCCCTTTCCAAAGGGTGAGTGCCACAATCATATAGAACTCTCGCATTAGCTTAACAAAACATGAATCCCTTGTACATTCAACTCAGCGGATAATTAATTCCTTTTAAATAACATGTATAAGAACCATTCTCATTTTAGAGTTGTTGTTTCTTAGGTTATCACTCAATTATATGAGTTTTTAATTTCACCATTAGTCTATAAAACTTTTTAGTGATGATGAAAGGATTAAACACCAAATCATCAAGGCTTCATGCACAAATGCTTTGCCTATTTCAACTTACAACAACATAATATGATCTCCCCTCACTTTGTAGGAATATTTATTACTATGCTACATGGAAAGAAAGTTTCCAACCGTGTTGGAAAAACACCCTATTATTTTCTAGATTTTGTAGTTACAATATACCAATGTTACCAATTAAGATACATGACTAAGACAAGACCTTAAGTCTTCTTTGAACCTAACCTTTCTGGTTTTACTAATTAGTAGAGAAAATGTGCCTAAGCAGTCATAAGATTATTGGCACATTTTTTCATTTCTCTTTTTTGGTATGATACCATCCAATAAAATAAAATCTCTTTTGTTGTTTCTATTGGATAGGACATTCTAGATGGAAATAACTAGGAGGTGCATAAAAATGTGGTATACGAAATGATTTGGGGTATTGAAATGCTTGCTTGGGGAAGGGGGAAGGAGTTTTGGTAACACAGTCAAGAAACATATGGGAGAGGAATAGCAATTTTTAGCAAAAAATTACTATCAACAAATATCTTTAGACACAGAAAAAAATGGAGCATGCAAGGAAGAAACGTAACTATCTTGGGAATTTTGCATGTAGGAAAAATTTCAAGTAGCTTCTATCAACTAATATTTGGGTGTATAAGTTTAGGAGTTTTGTCAGCATTCTATCTAGCATTTAAGGGTGTATGACCTTTGTTTCTTTAGGAATGATTATGTTGCACTTTTTATGGGGTATTTTCACCTGAATGATCTATGTATGTTTTTTGTAAGTTTCGGTTAGTGAATGTGCTATTTAACTTCTTGTTAAAATTTTATCTCAGCATGCATTGATGTGCCTTTGTGCCATGATTTTACTTTTATGTCACCATATTTCACTTTCTTTTTATGATATTAGCACAAAAATTTTTAGAATTTAAAGTTGACTTGTGAAATGACTCGATCAAAATTTGTCTTACAGAGTCCACAAGCAATAGTAACACCATTTTAGATATTGAGTGGAGAATTTCAAATAGTGCAGGTCTACACCTGGAAGCATTCTATTATCTATGTATTTCTCTTGTAATTCACATGAGTTTCTTGTTTTATGCTAGCCATATTAAAAGGGGCACCTTTGTTATGCAGATAATGTTGAAACCACAGGAGAAAGTTCTAGCCAAGGCTGGTATTGTTTCACAACCAATGCCATTATTTTATTTTAATTTTGGACTTCTTTTTCTTTCCTTTCACTATAGACATTTTCATTAAGTGGAGATCCTTGTCACTGTCAGTGTCTTGAAAAACCTTCCATATTCTTTTCCTGTTTCCTTTGATTCAAGGGTTGATGGGGTTTGGCTCAACCCTAGGATGTCTTGCTTTGAGCTTTATTAGATACCAATGCTGGAAAACTATTACTCTGGTTTTTCTGTTTTCGTGCAGTTTCAAGCTCTAATACTTTTGTCTTTTGTCTCTTGTCTCCTATGTTGCAAAATTAATTATTTACATGAAAGAGGGACTCCTTTGTCTTTGTATAGTTGACATTTTGGTGTACAAAAAACCCTTTAACATCTTCAATGCTACTTTTATTGGCATTCTATTAAAGTAAAAGTAAGAATTAGATGTAATATGAAGTGAAGTTGTGTTATTTCCATATATCATTCTTGATCATAAATCATCCTCCATGGGACTTTTAGTTTCTTCAAAAGGATACATACTAGCAATTGCACCTTGGTGTGCAATGGGTACGCCGAAGAGGTGTGGAAAGTCAGTCAAAGAAAATTTTGGTTTTTTTTTTTGGCATACATTTGTGTGATATGTAAGGTAAATTGGTAGGTCGTTTAGAATGATCTTTGTTGGACAAAGATCTCAATGAAGTGATAATTGATAATATATAATAATACTCTCTAATAATATATTATATTATTATATATAATAAAATTATTATATAACTATATATTGTATGAATATAATATTAGATTATATATAAGGTAAAGATAAAAAAGTAACTTGAAAATTTAAAATAGTTATTGCACATCTTTATTCATTTTTTAACAATCCACTTGATAGATCAAAATTGTATTACATTAAGATAAGGGTTGTTCACAAATCCTAGAGTCGAAACACAAATTTCATAAATTAAACGAACAAATATAAACTCTCTAAATTAAAGTAGCAGATCTAAGATGAAGAGTGGTTATTAGTGGCAAATAATGAACAAGTCTAAATTGAATCAAGTTCATTATGAAAAATTTATTATGAAAATCAGTAATATATAAGGTATCATGTAAGCAAATAATGAACAAGTACTCAATAGAAGGCAACCACCAATAACAACTAAATTATAACTTTAAAAATACATTCACTAAAACATTTGAAAAATATATACAAGTTACAGTTCTTCTAAACAAGCTATGACTACAGAGGTTCTTGCTGCAAAGAATAATGGAATCAGCGATACAACAGAAAGTCCTGATTTTGACTTGAATAAAAGTATTGACCTATTTTTCCCTGTACTAATGCTTCTATTGTTTGTAGTGCATCTACCAGTGGCTTAGCAATACCAATAACAATGGTTGCTGCATCAAAGGGACCTTTTTTCCCCACTGTCAATTCAATGCATAGCATAGGAGAATTAGGGTGGAGAGGATTTGCAACTAAAAGTGATTTTTGACCAGGGGAGCCCAGAAAACTTCTGATCAACATCTTTTGTCAGAGTCGGTGCATATAGATGTTGCTATTGCAATTGGAAATATAAACAGAGCTCCATTAGATATTGATCTTAATGTGGCTGATGATGGAACACTGAAAGAGGAGGGAACACCAATGCTTCCATCTTTTGAGCAGTGTCAACCTATGAGAAGTTCTTAATATAGAGATATTAATGGTCAAGTTTTTGTGGCCTTGAATATAAGTGAGTCAACCACTTCTAACGGCCTTTCTTGTAGTCCTGTAAAACCATATTTAGACTTGAATTGCACTGGTGAAAGTCTTGAGAATGGATTGATCAAGATGACACTTGAAAAAAGTGTTGAAAGTTTCCCATCTACTTCAAAGCTTGTCACTAATGGATTGCCTCATTCAACTTCATGCATTCTGAGAATTTTTGACTTGAATGATGGGCCATCTCTTGAAGACATAGAGGATCAACTGATGGCACACAAATCAATTGGAAATGGCACTTATAGCTCTTATCTCACATCTAATTTTGGTATGAGAATGAATGGTGAGGGATTAAATTTGTCATTATTGTCTCCCAGAAATAGTGTTCTCAGGCACTTGTAATGGCTTCCTTTTCATCAGCCAGGGTAGAACATCAAGTTGTTGTTGTGGCTGTGTCTCATTCTAATTTTAATTCATTAGGTGGTCTTTTTTTTGGTGGTGGGGATATATATAGAGGGAAGATACCACTTTCATCACATCCAAGTGTTTCCTTTTCAAACACCACAACACCTGCATATTCGTTTCTTGGATTTCCTTTTGGATCAAATCTCCCTCTTACCTCAACATCATTCTTAGAAGGATCACCATCTTATCCAAATTTGGTAGGACTTAGATGTTTTCCTGCAATGTCCCCTCAAATAGTTACTTTAGGGCCACCCTCATCTTCATATATAAGACCATACATGATGAATTCTGTAGGGGTATCTGGCGCATGGTTAAAACAAAATCTTTATCTAAACGCAGGTCCTAGAATAGGTGAAATGAATTTGAGAGAAGACGGCTTAGTCTGTAGGAAAACTTCCTTGAATGGTCCAGTTTCATTGGAACAAGTGGGAACATTATGCCAGCTATCAGCCCAGGTGCTTCTTTAGAGAGAAGAATCTAGAGGATGGGATTTTTGTAGGCCTGAATGTAATCAACCATGGTGATGAGGTTATTTTTGGCTTTTCAAGAGATTGCATGGAATCATTTTTTCATTTGATATCTGTTAGACTGTTAAATTCTCTTGAAAGCTATGTATGAAACTTGGAGTATGTTGCTATCCTTATATTTCACTACTTGGATTGCAATGCTTCCAAAGAATCAAGGATTTTGGTTTCCTCTAATGTATTTGCGGGCTTAAAGCACTGATGTGCTTTTGTTGGAGAAATGTCATTCTATGTCAATTTTTGGAGTTCCATTCAATGCTAAGACTTGAATGTAATTTCAATAAATTTTAGAAAAAGGATGGTTTTTCTCCATAATCAATTTTACTCGTGGGATGAAATCCCTAGTTATCTATGTTGGAAATCATCAATTAAAGAATGAAAAATTTGTCTTGAGAGACATTTTACTGCATAAAAAGGCAGAATCATAAGAGCTGATATTTTGGGTCTTAAAATGAGGAAAGAAATGAAGGCTGAAATGTCCTATGATGCCTTAAATAAGGGCATTATGCTGAATCAAATAGCACCTGATAGCTGTGCTGATTTTTATGCTGAATGTAAGATGCCCCTTAAATAATGAGAGATATGGGCACCACTTGGGACCAAAGTATTAAGCTTGAGAAATTAAGCTGCATGTCCAGTGGCCCTTGGTCTATTGAAGGGCTCACTGAGAGCTCCCAATGATGAAGTTTACGCTGATTGAAGATTGTGGGTTCTTATTTTAAAAAAATTGCATATCCAAAGAACCAAAAAATTGAACCTCCTCCCCAAAAGCTTCCCATAATTTTTTTTTCAAACCAACAAGATAAAGTAAACTATATTTCTGGGACAAGTAAGACAATAAAAAACCATTGCAAAACGCTGTAGCAAATAGCATCTTCTCAGAAAAAATAAGAAAGATGAAGAGATGGTTGTGGTGTACAATATTATCCCAAGACATACCTTCTGTATTCAGTTTGACAAAGGTGGTTTTAGGGGCATTAAATTAATCCTTCCTGGCTCAGTGATATACTTTGCTTGATCCATTATCAAGGGATTTGTACCATATGGTTTAAGTTTTAACTGCTTCTTAACATGCGTTTTTAATGGTTGAATTGCTTGAACTTTAACATGCTCTTCTATTTCTGAGGGTTTCCAAAGACAAACCCTTTGGCAACAGGAGATACTTTAACATGCTCTTCTATTTCTGAGTTGCATTAGATAAGTAGACAGGAGATACTTTTCTTGATCCTTTTTGGGACTTGAAATTTGAACTCTCCCAAATTTACTTTGCATCATGATTATTGTCTGATGATTGTGTTCAAGAGATTAACTGTGAAAAATTCAGACGCTTATGTTTTGAATCTTATGTAGTGTATCTATGTTGTCTTCTAGTGTACTCAAGTTGAAACCTGCGGCCACAATAATTTAGGCTACATTATGGCTACTATGACTCTAATTTAGTTGAAACCTACAGCTGCAATAATTTAAGCCTATCTTATGGCTGCTATCACTCCCCTAATATAAGCCTACCTTAATTGCTGCTATCACTATCCTTGCCGTTGACTAATATTGTTCAGATAATGAAATACATCTTAACAATTCCATAAAGCTAAGTGATTGATGTTGGTTTCATTGCAGATTTGTCAGATGAATTATTGGCCAATATTAACAAGTTTAGACAAGACATGAAGCTTCCCGTTTTGACCCAAAATAAAAATGCCACTTGTTTGGTAGAGAAAATAGCATATCAGTTCAAAGGCCAAGTATGTAGTAATTCTACAGGTGAAGATACTATTCCTGGCACAAAACCTCAATTTCCAAACTATCCATAGTTTTTGGAAAATTACCATCTGAATATATTTGATACCAAAGATGGAGTAGTTATTTTGGATCGTGTTCTTGGTTTAGATCCACATATAGCATTTCAGAATTACACACATTCACAATATCTTCAGTAGGGATTGCTAGTACTATGAACTAGCATTCAATATGATAAAGTTATAATGGTGTTCGTATTGGGGATCGAGGAGCTTGATATGTATGCGTAGCTGAGGGAGCAGCTGGCACTGGAGCAGGACGTGTTTTACTTCCCAGGCTAGTAGGTGTCCATTGAGCAGAGGCACCTAAATGGGTTGAGGCTGAGCTGACTGCCACCACTTGTTCACAATTTAATCCCCTCTACCTTGTTTACAATATTGACGAGGGAATAGGGATTTTTTTTGGCAATGCTTTTTCTTTGCTGAGGTCTCTCTTCCCTAATTCAGATGCAACACCTTACATTTATTACTTTTTTGCTTCTTTTATATTTCCATCTTATGTCTCTCCAACTCCACCATCTATTTGTTTTTCATCCTTGTCAAAATGGGAGTTGTGTACAATTGTTTGACACAGATACCTATGTACAAAATCTGTAGTTAAGATCTCAAAAACTAATCCTTTCCAATGGCCTAGAATTTTGATTCATAAGGTCCAATAGGGATTGTCAGTACTGTGAAGTAGCATTCAATATGATAAAGTTATAACTTTTAGGTCTTTTTTCTTTCTGTTTTCCCATTAAAGAGAAATATTGGATAGAAAACAGTGCAAGATGACAATGATAACCTTTTGGGTGATGAAGGACTTTGATTAGCCCTTAAAGAAGTTTTTCTTTTCCTCCAGAGAAAAAATGTGTACTTTCATGTGTATTTCAGATTTATTTAGTGACAATCCTATGGAGTCTTCATTGTAGAAAAATCCTCAGATCTTGTTTACTTTGTTATTTAATGGTTTACTGTTCATGTATTTAGTGTTTTCTAGGTTCATAGTTTGTGGGGCAAAATGCTACAACAGAAGTTACTTAAAATGAATAAAGGATTATTGTGACCACTTAAGAGGAATTTAGATTTAAAATACAATAAAAAATTTGTTGTTTCCTTTAATCAGAAACAAAAGATATATATTTGTGCACGCTTTTACAAGCAACAATTAGCTTGCTATTTTATTGTGGTAAAATTGCGTTTGAAATCATGAGTAAGGGGAACCATAAACAAATATAATAAAATGCCTAAATAATGACATTTTTCTTAGGGTCTGGACTTAACCATTTAGAGCATTGTCATTAGACAAACTCAACAAACAATGACAAAAAAAAATCCCCTCTAGTCATAGGCCTGTGCGAGGAGTGGATGTTTCACCTCATGCCCCTCTCTATGTGGCAAAATCTACCAGTTGTCTCTCACTTTATATGTTGCCCTGGTATCTAAGAGTGCACAACCTTTATCCATTCCTTTGCCAGCCCACCAAATGGCATAAAGGGAAGGTGAATGTCTGCAACCAATGAACAAGATGCAGGTTTTAAAAGAAAACATAAAGCAAAACATTAGGGTTCGTAGATACCTCTTAGGTAGTTTCTTAACAAAACTTAGAATTATTTTAGAGCAGCTAACAGATACCAAAAATAAATAAAACTCCATGGACCATGGCAAGTGACTTACCTCAAGATTCTGCACAAAATTGTGTCGTGCTGTCTACAATGCCGATGAGAGGAAAATATCAAAGTTTGCAGGAAAAATTACAAAACCCTACCACAGCAAAAATGGGCATAGTTTGCTGGAAAAACTACGAAGCCCCACCATAGCAGATTTTTTTAATGAGACGAACCAAAACCAATTTCCCTACAGTTGTTGCTTCAATCTATTCATAGTAAATATTACCTAATGGCATTACATTTACATTCTCATAGATATTAACAACACTGAAATCTATTAGCAAGCTGGTTTTTTATACATTTAATGAGTGGAGATTTGATACGATTTTTAATGAGTGCAGATTTGACATCGAGTAAATGGATAATTGAAAATGGTTTCCAACGAAGAGGTCAATAGTATGAGTCAATTTTTTGACTGAAAGCTTGGAATCTAATGGTATTTTGGGTGCGTGAGACAGGTATTCTGGATGAATGTGGACTGGCAAGTCCACAATAAAAGCCTATCGGCTAAATTAGGGCTTCTAGGATTTTTTTGTCAATTCTTCTTGCAATCTTTGTTTTTAGCTTTTACAATTAATGTAAAATCAAAATTGATCTTTGTGTGTAACTGTTTTCACTTCACTGACCTTCTTAACTTGCATGTTAGGAAATGTATTTATCTTATTATTAGTAGTATAAACTATTAAACTTATTGCCAATAATTGCAAAGATAATTAGAGGAAATTGTTTGTATTCATAACTCTTGGAATGGATGGTGGATCTGGGCTATTATGGAGATAGTTTTGTGGGTGTGTGGAGTAATATCTAGTTTGATTTGGTTTATTAGGTATTGGGAAAAGGGTGCATTAGATTTTTTTTTTAATTTTGTTTTCCATAAAAATTCTGGTATGGTCATCTATATGGTATATAGCTTTAGCCAGGGCAGACCTATTGCAACATGTATTATCTACAAATCTCTTCTTCAATGGAGGTCTTTTGAAGCTAACAAAACCAGTGTGTTTGACTAAATTATCCACATGATTGGTTGCACAATTGAGGTGATAGGAAACATATTTTTGAAATGTAAAAATGTTACAATTCATTTGTTTGAATTTGTGAAATGAGATAGGCTCGTAACTCTTAAGAGTTATGCATATACTTACTGCTCAATTGTATGACACATCATCTAATGCTAGTACTCAAATTTTATTAAAGCTTTAACTAGAAAGATGATAAAGATATCCTCTTGCGATTGAAATATATTTTTGCATTGCAGAAACAAAATAGTGTGGATGTATTGGCCTATTGGTTGTCAGATACATCCACTTTACTATTCCTCTTGCAGAGCACATTGAAAGCAAATGTTGCAGCTGGCATAGCTTCTCAGCTTGGAAGATTATCATCTATTTCTTTGTTTGGGAGGATGGCTCAAGTAAGTTACAACTATTTCCATACAAACTTTCATCTAATATCCTTGTAGATAGTCTATGACTATATTGCATCTAATATAGTATTTTAAGAATTAAATGTTTGATATCTACTAAATTATACCCAAGGATTTTGATCATCCCAATTTGGCATGGGTATTTCTAGTGGAAATGGTGGGATAATAAACAGGCTGGATGTTTTATGTCAAGTGGAATCCAAGTACCCAACCTTTCTTTTCAAGCAACAACTTACAACTTATGTAGACAAAGATTTATGGCATGATTCGTGATAATCCGAAGAAGGAAATATCTCCCTTACTTAAGCTTGTGCATACAGGTATACTTTTTAGTACACTATTTTCTTATATTACCATTTCATTTAGAATTGTGATTTATATCCCATCATAATTGTATCAACATTATTTTATTTACTAGGCACCAAGAACAGGTAGAGCATGCCTGATTAGAGGGTCTTCTCGATCTCTGCAAGCAAATGCAACAATAAAAAAAGCACTAAGCAGTCGTTGGCAAAGCATTTTCAAAAGCCTAAGTAGTGTCTTCCAAAATTTGAGATTCAATTATGTGAGTGCAACTTTAATTTAATTTTCAACGGAAAATGAAGATAGGGAATTGAAGCCCAACCTGAGATTTTAAGCAAACAATAATTTTTTTAAACTGTCCCTTTAACTTTTCTCTTTTCTATTTGTTAGCAGTACAGTGCTTTGATTTGTCTTGTGTACTTTTTAGGGGGGCAGATTCTAGTGTTTTCTCTTCCTAGAACTTTCTTTTGTTAATTGCTGCAAGCTCCAGTTCCATTGACCTACTTTTGGTCATCTGTGGATATTAATACATTTTTTCTTTGTTTCTTTCTTTTGTTGCAGGTACCTCTTGTTTTGGTTCATAACATCTTTACACAAATATATTCTTTCATAAATGTGCAGCTTTTCAACAAGTAGAACACTATTTTCCTTCTTTTCAACAAAGTACTTTGTATCTTGATGCAGTGTTTATGGCACATAGTTTTGGAGTGCTAATTTAGTACTTTGGATTAGTCCATGTAGTTTTTAGAGATTGCCTTTTCCATCTAGTTCTCCTAGATTTAATTTTTATTACACACAGAAAATAGAACAAGAATTTTAAATCTCTTATTGCCTCTGGGAGCTCAATCTAATACTATTTTCCTTATGAAATTTTAGAAGTATGAACTGTAGTACATGATGTGTTGTTTTTGGCAGCCTTTTGTTATGCCGTGAGTGATGTTCCTTCAGTAATGGCGAGTATGTTAAGGCAGGGTTGATAGAACTAGAATGCTGGTGTTGTGAAGCAACAAAAGAGGTTGGTTCACTGATCTTCCATTATGTAAAGTTATATTTATAGTGGCCCCTTGGTAGTTCCGAAAACTCATTTTGATTATTTTTCAAACTCTCTCACAAGCATTGCTGATTGTAGTATGTTGGCTCAGCTTGGGATGAACTTAGACATATCAGGCAGGTTGTGGGGTTTCTTGTAAGTATACTGTTCTGAGTAACGCATAATTGTTTTTCATTGCTCTTTCAACTTTTAAAACTGAAATTACAAAATTTATGTTTCATAGACATAAGTAATGTCAATTTTTTTCCTAAATCTTCCAATTGATATTTGAAGGTTATACAGAAGAAGACACAAAATTCCTTGGAAGACATTACCAATGATATTTGTCCAGTGAGAGAATTTTCATGTTTGACAATGGTTGCTAGTACATAGTCTATACTTGTATCATGTATCTGAAACATTTTTTAGCCTAAATTATCCTTGTGGCTTTCAAGTTTTAAGCTTACAACAAATTTATCATATCAAATACTCCATAATAGCTGCATTGCATTACACTCAAATTATATTTTCCAAACTTCATTTGGTGGCCCAAATCCCTAAAAATGAAGAACTAGTATCTACCCTTTTCAAACACTCTGTTCACCCAAGACTGACCCATCCCTGATGTGAAAAAATTATCATAATCTGATGGAGAATTGGCATTGCCATTGAAATTTTTAACCATACCTCTATATTTATCACTATCAATGTTATCTCTGTATATCTAATCATTGCAATTAGACATCAATTGAAATATCTCATCATAAGACATGCAAACAACATATTTTCCAACCATATTATTCCCACTTTTACAATGCTTCATATTGACAAATTCAATATCACGCATCATCACATATTCATCAAACTGAACTGCTAAATAAAATATTTCATAATCCATTAAACAGGATGCATTAGCAACATAAACTTTAATTTTTACATTACATTTGAAGTTCTCATAAAACACCTCTAATGATACTTGCTCTAATTTATCAAAGTCATATTTCAAATTGAAGCCTTAGAAATTAGACTAAATAAGATAAGAAGATTGGGAAGTACCCACCAAGGTATCATGTGAAGTCTATTCCATACCCAATAGGTACTCATTCTGTGTGATGAATAAAAATATTCATACACATGTGCTATTTCCATTTGAACTACATTGTGCTTACATTCAATCTCACCTAAATAATGCAACTCTATCACCCATGTGGTTTGCAAACAAGATTCGTTAGCCACAATAGCATCTCTATCAACACTTGTGTGATGGTTTTTACAAAGAATATCAACTTCATTAACATCCCATACATTAGAAAACTTTTCAAACTCATATTTAACAACATGATTTGATTTATCCTTCAAATCATTGCACAACTACATTTGAAATATTTCAAAAAAAGACTCAAATGATTCAAAATTTAATCTTGAGCCAAATTTCTTATAACAACTTTTCATAACTTATTCACTATTGTAATAGATGCATCATCAACACTGCCTTCCCACTTGTCAATATAAATACCTAAATCATACACTTTCAGATTTGGCATTGTCAGTATAAAGATATTCACATGAGTTCAGAATTTCATGTACACTATCATTTGATAGAAAAGTTGACCCATATTCCAAAGATTAATTGTAACTTAAAATTTATTCATTCATAGGTGAACTTGTGTCTTCATTGGAATTTACGTCAATGTATTTCTCATATGAAATAAGCACTTCCATTTCTTCATCATGTGGATAATTAATATCAAGAAAGAAATGAACATATTCAATGTCTTCATAGTCAACAAAATAAGGAGTTTCACTTTTGAAATTATGTTTGAATTTCTCATTCTGAATGCATAAAATTTTATTATTCCCAACATCATCACTGAGCTCTATTTGGAATATCTCAAGGGATAGAAAGAACAAATTAGAGGGCTCCTCATAGCAGATAACTTATTCATTTTTGAGTGAATATGTTTCTTCATCAGAAATTGCATTAATATATTCCTCATGAAAGACAAAACCATCCATTTCTTCTTTATAAAAATGATTATGAGCAATATATCAGTAACTAATTTCATAGCTATCACAGTCAAAACTATCATGACTCTCATCATTGTCATCTTTTTTCTCATATTCCTTAGATTGAATATTTACATAAATTTTTATCTTGAAGAACATTATCATTGAGCTGCAAATTTATGTTTGTGGTAATTTCCTCATCAACAAAATCATTAGTTTCAAAAGCTAGTTCATTTAATTGGATATTTCAGCATGCTATTGTTTGCTTATTAATAAGGCTATTACAAGGTTCAACCTCATATATTTCCTTTATTTCATCATATCCTACACTTGCATCATTATGAGTGTAAATTTTATCAACACACCTTTCATCCATGCGATGATCATAAACTCCATCTTTATCATTGCAAGGTGTTTCTTCAAGCCTCTTCATATTTTATTCATCCATATGTAACATGCCATTATTTTGTTCACACAAAGCAATGCGATTACTGCCATCAATAAGTGAATACATACTATTTCCTATATACTCAAATTTAACCTTCTCAATAACCCCAATTCACTCATATATTTGATAAATATTACGAGGTTTCAGTCTTTTTGGAAAAGTACTCAAACTTGATTCATAAATTTCAGAAAATAAATCAACAAATGCAAAATATTCAAGTCTGAAACATTTGGGGAATGCTAACAAAATGTCCAAAAATCTTACATACAAATCATTCCACCTTTCCTTACACTCCTTGGTGCCATGCTTATCATTGTGTTTTTAATTTCATGAAATTCCACTACTACTTGTTTATTGGACATCATTCCTTACTTATTTTTGCATACTCTTACACTATTTTCTAATAGTGAAGGGTTCTTTCTCTATTATTTATGTGACCTTTACATCCAACCTTACTTGTTACTCCTTTCCCATGGCTATGAAAGCCATAGAGAAAGACTGCATTGTTTCTTCAATGACTGCTCTTAATGGTTGTCACATGTTGCCTTGATACATTTTTTTCTTTGTTCTTCTTTTATATGTCATCATTGACAGGGTTATGTTGACTGCATGGGATTATGTTTCAGAGCTTTAATGCCACTATTTTTGTACATCCCAATGTATTTCACCTTCACCTTGTAGCAGTAGTAGTAGTGCTCTCATATTGCATTATTTGTTTTTGTGCATTAGCTACCTTTTTTTTATGTGTAACAGTGTTTTCATAACCTTATGTGTCTAGTATGCATGCATGGTAATGTAGTGTTTATATTTGTGGCCTTTGTTTTTTATTAGCATGAAGCTAATAGTAACATTGTAAGCACTGCTACGAGTGTTGGTTTTTTAGTAAATTAGATTGATGAATGGTTCTTGGAAACTATGCTTACTCTAATCCCTCTCCCCCATTCTCTTTTTGGTTGACTTTATATCCTATGGATGATAATAATCATCTAGACTACCAAGCCTCTTGATCAACAAAAATGTGAGACTGCAAAGGTAATTTTTGGGGTAAAACATTCATAAGGTATCATTGCAATTATTTTTGAAAATTTCCTTTTGCAATTATTTTAGCACATACATACAAGTACTATTTAAGTAAGTAATGGTTGTTTTATTATGCAAACAAGGGTAATCATTACATATGTAATATAATGTGTTTTTTTTTTTTTGTAGAAATGTATTGATAAACTCAAAGAAGGGGATAAAGTTAGGGTGTTGGATCCGTTAGGTGTTGATGATGTGGGCATTGAGCGGATTCACTCCCTATCTATTACATGGAGTCAACTTGAAAGGAACAAGAGATGCAAATGTAAACATTTTAAAGGTTACAAGTAACGTAGCCCTTGTTTATGAAGACAAAATAAATGGAATTGTTCGTCTAAAAGAGAAAGAGGGAACCTTCACATGGTGGCCACTAAAATATTTGCAAAAAATGACATAGTTGAACATGTTTATATGTATTAGTTGTTATACATCTTGGCTCACTGCTCTATGCAGTATTTTGAATGTGCTGTTCAAGGATCTATGGTGTATTTAAAAGAGTTGGAAACTCGTAGACAACTTTGACATTTTTTTATTATATTTACATATATACTCTTAAACAAATTTGACATCTTATAACTTGATATTTATATTTGCATTAATTTTTTTTATTGCAAATTATCTTTATTTATCATGATGTTAACTCAATATTTTAATTCTATCATGTTGTAGCTTGTTCGTATATGTAATATTTTTATTTGCTTTTATGTTTTAGTTCAAGTTTAATATTATGTTAGTATTGCATTATAAAATTTATGGTATTTAATAAATTATTCATTTCATGATTATATTTACTACCAATTAATGAAAACTAGTAAATAAAAATGACTAAAGTAATGACTAAATATATGACTAAATTAATGACTAAATTAATGACTAAATATATGACTAAATTAATGACTAACGTAATGATTAAAATAATGACTAAATATATGACTAAATAAATGACTACCATGACTAAATAAATGACCAGTTAACAACAATCAATGACTAAATTAATGACTATATATATGACTAAATTAATGACTAAATTAACGACTAAATCAACGACTAAATCAATGATTAGATAAATGACTAAAATAGTTTAGTCATTTATTTGGTTGCATTATAAATGACTGGCAATAAACCACTAATGGTCATGTGACCAAAATTAGTCATTTATATGCAATTTTTAGTAGTTTATTTAGTCATATATTGTTGTTTTTGTACTAGTGAAGTAATTACAACAAAACCTACATTAATTACATAAGGAAATTCCATTTTAATCTTTATACAAAAAATGAGTATACATTCCTTTTTAACTAAACTTTTTAGTCAAACTCAATGACCCATATTTTATGAGTTGTGGTTCACATGAACCCATCTTGCATGAGCATGAATGGTCTACCAAGCACTTATTACATCTCACAAAGATGGAATAATAAGGCTTACCAAAAAATCACCCATCCCAATATTACTCTAACTCAAATATAACTAGAACTTGCACTGGAAGGAGGTGCAAGGGTTGCATCGATAGAAAATTATATATGTTAATATGTTAGGGAATATAATTTCACTTGTGCATGAAAAATACAAGTTATTTTACTTATGTTAAAATCTAATTTCATGATTGAATGTCCTGTTTATTTGTTTGCACTATTAAAATGTTGTCTTGTAGGTGATGGGACAATGTCTATTCCTATTTTGAATTTTGCAATATTATGCTAATGACTATGTACATTCATTACTGCAACTACATTGTAGACAAGTGTATACAAATTTTTTTAACACGTGATTACAAATTTGTGACTAAGGTCTCTTTTTATTTCATTCTTAAGCTAAATACTTAAATTTGTAGTAAACATGGTAGTCTTCATTTCTATTATCTAAAATATGATACTTCTCTTTAAAAAATAGTAATACTTCTCTCTAAATTTTAATTTTGTAGCTCATGGTTTTAATATTGTATTGAATATAAGCATACCTTCTAAAATATAAAATATAGAATATTTTAGATTGTAGAGATAATTTATATAGTCCAAATTCCCTTTTGCAATTGTAAGTCAAAGTGACTATTGATTTGCTTCCATATCAACTAATTAATAGGGGAAGAACAATAATTTTTTTGAGAAAAACTTGATTTCCCAAAGTGAAATCTTTATAAGCACCCTCATGTTTTCATCTCAAACCATGAATAATGATTAATGACTATGATTATATATGTTCATTCTTTTTTGTTTATTTTTTCTTGTATTTTTATTTCACCTTTTTCCTAGGAAATGGTAGGAAAACCTTTTAAATTTAAGAAAATTTCCAAGCATGAAAGGGGTAGATTCAATCCAACTATCTTGAAGTGCGTGTACACTATCTCATACAATATAGTTTTAGATGCATAAATGAGAATGACATGCACATTTCAAATTTTGTACTTTGTTCAATACTGTAACAAGCCCATTGTTCTACCCATTGTTTTTACTATGTTTTACCCACAAGTTAAAGTTTAAGCTACTAATGTTATGAGCCATAAAAGTTTTTCCTTTCCACATAAATAAATAGATGCATATTTGAAACATAACTATTCCAAACTTTCCATTGCATAACATAGAATCTTTTGAATAATTCAAGCAATGATTTCACATCACATAATCTCATGATATAATATTTCTCATTTACAAATCCACAATAAGAGTAGAGATACATGTTTACATACATAGCTTCTATGAGCTAAATAATAAAGATACATAAACATAGTACAATGATCTAGATGTTCCCAATGTTGGTGGATACCTCCTAGATGTATCCATCACTTGGTGCATACATTCTAGGTGTCCCCAAATTGGGGCTACATCCTCAAATCTTGGTCACCAAATATATGAGGGAGAGCATCACTCAAGCACTTTTCCACCAACCATGGACTTATTGTGGTCCCCTGCACATCTATCAAATTTGGTACAATGTCCCTACCCTTCGACGAAGAGATTGGTTTGATAACCCCATAATCATGACCTTCCTGAGCATAGTGTTGTGTCCTACAAATCTAGAGCTACCATACCTTGGTTTCCTTGCCTAGTTTGTATACATGGATTATAGTGAATTGATAGTGTAAACAATGTCTATTTACACTAATGTGGCCAAATAATTTAACACCCTGTACTTCCAGTGAGATTCATCTGTCCACCCAATTCAAAATTTCAATTTGGTATTGACCATAAACATAACACACATTTACCATAAGGTGATAACATACTTAAATATTCAACAAGGTAATTCCCTTAACCATGGATTACCCTAACCCCAGGAACACCCAAGTCTATAATTAACTGATTATCTAGGTGACACCCTTACCCGTGGATTACCTACTAACCCTAGGTATAACCACATTAACCATATATATACACAATCTAATGTCTAGATAGGTTACCCCCTTTCCCATGGATTTCCACTAACCAAATGCATAACCATACTAACCATACATATTGACATAATCATCAAAGTACTATAAGATAGCAACAAATTCCATCTCATGCATTATCTAAATAGACTTAATGAACTAGTTTAGTTCTAATAGAACTTAAGCCACATATATTCAACAATATGTTAACGTAATTCCAATGATAGGGTTCACTACTTGAGACTCAACTAAGAATCATACATGCATATTCCATACTAGGAAATAACTAAGTTTATCATACCATGCATTCATAGAATATTCCATACTAGGAAATAACTAGATTGTATGAATAAGCATTCCATGCATTCAAACAATTATTCCAAAACAAAGACATTATAATCAAATAACCTTTCAAATAGAAGCAAGCAAGAATAGAAATCAATATGCTTGGATATAAGTTCCAACTTGATAATGTTTCCTTTCCAACCTTAACCTTCATTTTCATGAATGCTACTTCTCCAAAGAACAACTAGCCACTAAACAATAGCCTCTCACAAATTATCTCACTAGAACAATTGCACAATACTAAAGCAACTCAATAACTCTCAATCTCACTAACTCACTTGCACAAAAAATATAACAAAATAACGATGGGAAAATCAAAATGAGAAGAGTAATAAATGACATGAAGAGAACCTCTATATACACTAATATTTGAACAACCAAAGACTACAAATAAGCTAGCAATTCTACCACCTTCCTACTCACATGCAACAACTCATCAAACTAACTTACAGGTTTGCAACACATAACAATCCAGAATCCTCTAATGGCTGGATCAACTTCTTCATGAGAGACAACATGACTCATTTACTAAGTCAAAGGATGATGACTCATAACAACAAGTTCCCTTCTTGGTTTACAAGTCAAATTCCTCTTGAGGGAACGAGCTCTGCTAGGGTTTCTTGTGTCTAAGGTCATCCTTGGCCCCTCTTGCATCATACCATGCCATAGGGGCATGATTTTCCCATTTACCATGTGTACATTTGGATTTACTATAGTTTTATTGGTTTAATTATGCCTTCAACTAACTCTAACCCAACAGTTCTTGTTGGTGTTGTCGGTTCGATGAATTTTCTCAATGGCTCCCCCTCCGAACAAGCATCCCCAAAAATTTGTTCTAAAAGTGTTCCATGAGGTAAGTCTTTTGACTCCCCGACTAATGTGGTTTCACCCTTTCCATATTTTGATTTTGTATGTCAATGGCTAGAGCAACATACTCTTGTTGGGAGGACTCCCCCTAGAAGTGTGCTTAAAGAATGGGTCCATAAGGCTTAGGTCCCTCATGGGGTCCACCTTGATATGGTCCAAAATATGACCAAAGTTTTTTATTTTATTTTCTACTTTGTAGAGGCTAGTCATGTTGAGGAAATCCTAAACCATGGTCCTTGGTATGTCCGGTCCTCTTTGTTGGTCTTCTAGTCATGGACCCGAGACTTTGCTATCTCAAACGACACCAAGTTATGGGTTTTGGTTTGGATTGAGTTTCTTGGTTTTCCATTGCCTTATGTTCCTTTCTTGCAACATATTGCATCCTCTCGGAGAGGGTTATTTGTGTTGAATCAGATAGGTTCTTTCAAGCTCGCCCTTAAAAGCAAGTCTGTGTTGAAGTGGACCTTTCACAGGATTTGAAAGAGTCCATTGATATTCAAATTGGTGCTCTTCAACATACCCAGAAAGTCACTTATTTTAATTTTCTAAATACTTGTTATAGATGTTAGTTACCAGACCACAAGATTAAGGATTGGCCTTTGGCAGTACCTCGTACTCCTTCGTCGCCATGAGATACTAAAAAACCCCGTCAGGAAAAAAGTCCTACAACCAAACCAAAGAAGTGGAAAACAGTTACAAACCAAAAGAATACATCCAATGGCTCTAAGATGGTTTCCAAAGTCCTTGAGCCAACTAAAGATATTTCAAACCCTTTAGTGAAGGGGAAAGAAGCCCAGGTTGGCTCTACCAATACTTTCGTGTGGCTAAGGCCTAAGGCTATGCCCCAACCTATTGTTGTCATGATAGCACAACCGATTGAATCTCCTCCCATGTCAGGAGCTCATAAGAGGTCTCAAAGCCCTTCTCAACCTCTAGAAGAAGGAATATTTTTTCTAAGAGAAATGAATATTTTCATCTTCAACCATTCAAATTGGTTCAATTTCACCATAATTCTTATAGAATCGCTTCTCCACCTTGGATAAGGAGCCAAAATCCAATTATATGGAGGAGTTTCATTCATGAATTTCCTCTCATGGAATGTCTAAGGTCTAACATACCTCTCTAGGAAGTATTCTGTTAGGTATACTCTTCAGAAGTATGCTGGTATTGATGTTCTTTGCCTTCTGGAAGTGAAAGTTGCTGGATTTTTGCTTGTTTTGGCTTGTCGCTCTATTTGGCCAGCCAATAAAATGTTTTGTACTAAACATGAGGTCAGACATGGTAGAGCAGTCACCCTTCTATCCCCATGGTGGCACGCTTGTGTGGTCGATCACGGGTTTGACCCCACACATCAACTTGTTTGGGTTCTTTTTCACATTAATAATTATTCTTTTGGGATTATTAATGTGTATGCTTCAAATGATGTTGTTGAAATATCTCTTCTCTAGCATTGGATTGTTGACTCATTGCCAGTTGCTACTTGGCTAGGTTGTGTGGGGATTCCAATATTGTTGAGATGGTGTATGGAAAGGATGGTATTCTAGCATTTCAATGGGTAGCTGGCAAAAGAGAGGCATGGCATTACATGTGTAATAAATTGGGGCTCTTCGATCCCAATATTGGCTGTCGCCATTCTCACTATCTCTGGCACACTTGGTGCAACTACCGGGCTGGTTCTAATAGGATATTTAAATGCATTGATCGTACCATGATCTCGACTCAATATTTTTTCTCTTTTTTAGCTCTTCACCACTTCTAGTTTTGTCGTTAGTGGATGTGATGTTGTCAGACCATTTCCCCATATAATTTCACAATGATTGGGATTTAAGGCAACTTTGTGCCACCAGGACTCAATTCTTTCTAAACACATTTTTGTTGCAACACTAGCCCACATTGGTGCACATTCATACAATATGGAATTTGGAGTATAGGCCACCTCATCATACAAGGTGGATTAATTGGTGGAATGATGCCATCAATCGCACGGTGAGGTTTCTTCGCATTTATGGGTGCCAGTTGGCCATCTTTCATTGTAGGTCCTATGTGGTAACCACAATTGACCTCCACTCTTCCATCGAGGTGCTGGTGGCTATCCATTTTTCCCCTTCCTTATAGGTCAAGGTGGAAGAGTTAAGGAACAAAAAACAAATTGCTTATAATTATGTTGCTGGAGGGGCACAAATCAAGCCCAGGTTGCACTTGCTTAAAATTGGGGATTGTGCCTCCAAAGAATTTTTTCTTGCCCTTCATGCCAGACACTCTTCTCCTAGTATCAAAAAGATCAAAAAAGGCAACATGGTGCTTTTTGAGTTGCCTGACATTCTCCAGGCCTTTGTTCGACATTATGAATAGGTGTTTACAACTCAAGATTATACTCTAGAGTGACAACAAGCTCTCCAAGATTACCTTGTTGTTGTGCCAAATAGGTTATCCTTAGCCCATAAAGCCTTTTGTGAGAAATTGCTCACAATTGAGGACTTCAAGGAAGTTTTCCAAACTATGGTGGACAACAAATCCTCGGGAATTGATGGCTTCTTGTGTGAATTTTACAAAGCCCTTTGGGAAAGTGTTGGGAATGATCTACATAAAATTTATCTTGAAGCTTTTCATTCCAAAAAATTAGGCACTCTAATCAATAAGGGGAATATTAAATTCATACCTAAGTCTGGCAATCTCGAGGATATCTACAACTAGCGGCCCATTGCACTCCTCATTATCTTATAAAATCATTGCTAAAGCTCTTACCTTGAAAATCCACTATCTTTTGTCTCAGATTATGTGTCTGAAGCAAACCAGTTTTATTAAATCCATATTTATTCTGGATAACATTATTGTTGTTGGGGAAGGAATGGAATGGACCAAACACTCTAATCAAAAAGTTATTTTTATTAAAATAGACTTCACCAAAGTTTATGATTGTATTGAATGGCATTTTATTCTTGTCATGCTGGCTGCCTTAGGGTTTGGCCCTAATTTTATTCAAGCAGTGCAAATGCTTTTCAATGATGCCTCTACTTGCATCACCATTAATGGCCGCCAAACTCCTTCCTTTGGTTTGTTCTATTCCATCTGCTAGGGTTTCCCACTCGCCCGCCCACTCTATGTGCTTGCTGTTGAAGGGTTTGGTTATTTGTTGGCTAATGTTGTTTCCCAGAGGCAGGTTAGAGGAATTTCTTTGCCCAATTCGCTAGCTTAGCTAGTCAATGGCCATTTTATTGATGAATCTTTTCTCACTCTTCTGGATGAGGAAAATAATGTCAAAGTTGCTCTGGATTGCCTTGAGACTTTTTGTCTTGCCTTCGGCTCTGCCATTCAATGGCATAAGACCTTATGTTATAGATAGTCTATTTTTCCCATTCCTTAATGGTTTCAACACTATGGCTGGAAATGGATTGGTTTATGAGAAATATTTCAATTTTTGGGAATTTCCTTTACTTTCTAGGCTTCTCCTATAGATCTATGGCAAGCGGTTCTTTCTCAAATTGAGCAAAAGTTGGATTATTGGATTACCAAGCCTCTTTCTCTGGCTAGTAAATTTCAAATTTGCTCCAAGGTTTTAGCTGCTATACATGTTTACTATTCTTCTTACTGGCCCCCCTCGAAGGTTGCTTATGCTAAGCTTGAAAAGTTTCTATGTGACTTTCTTTGGGCCTCTTTTGAGACTCATCGAGGGTTTCATCACATTGCTTGGGAGTTTTGCTACATGCCCAGAGCCTCTATAGGGCTTGGCCTGCTTTCCACTCAATGGAAAGGGATTGCTCTATGTGTTAAATGGATAATCAGAGTGCTTACTGGTGATGAGGCCTAGAAAATCCTCCTTAGGCATTACATTTAGTTCAATTTTCCTACTCACAGATTGGACTGGAAGAGGATTGGCTTTCAAACCCTTTTGGTTATGAGGGAACCAGTCTAGATTGTGGGAACTTTTGTGGCCAAGAGTATTTGGAAAGCTTGGGAGACTGTTAAACCCTAGCTTTTTTGGGATGGCTCTGGTTTCTGTGATGGGATTTCACTCAATCAACAGAATGTGTGGTGGTCACCCCTTTTTGCTAGTAATGATCAGCCATTGGCCAAGTCACCTGGGCTTAAGGTCTTAAGATTTCACAAGAAAGGTATCCAAACCTTGCAACATGTGTTTCACATACCCATGATACATATTATGTCATGGGAGGATTTATGTGCTCAGTATCAACTTCAAAACTAGGACTGTGATACTTATGTTGGTCTAGTGAATGCCATTCCAGATGATATGCTTCATAAGGTGGGTATTTGTGCCACCAAGCCTTGGTGGAAGAATTGGAAGTGGTACCTAGACACCCCTTTCAGGAATTACAAGCCTAGGCTTGGTTATTTGTGGATTTCACCTCAATTTTCTATGATTGACAGTTTGAACCAGCAGTGGCATCTCTAGTCTTTTGTGTTTATTTGGTGCAAAAGGTTCTTTGCCACTTGGTTTGCAAGGGTTGAGTTGAAGGTCACCCACTTTGCTTGGTGCATTCTTTTCCAAGGCTTACTTGTGGGGTTTTGTATTGTCCACTTGGGGGTCTAGGAATCTCGTTTCCTATTTTGTGGGAAGGTTGAGACATTTAAGCATCTTTTCTAGTTTTATGCCTGAGCTTAGTAGCTGTGGAATTGGATTCATGACTTCTTTTGGCCATTTAGGCTAAAGCCATTTTCTTGGCATATGATTCTATTGGGTTATTCTCCCAGGCTTCCTGCTAAGTATACCCAAATTTGGTACACTTTCAAGGTGGAAATCCTCTTTAGTATTTGGAAAGATAGAAATGCGTGCATATTTTCTCATAGCCATATTGATAAATATGTTTCTTTATACTCTAAAGAAATTATTTGTTGTAATATTCTTTTGTAGATACAAGTGTAAGCAACTAAAGTTGTGCTTGAATTTTCTCAGCTTCAGGTGCTCTTAGACCACTAAGGAAATGCCCTTTGTACTATGGCTCGGGTGCCCCCTTCACCTACCATTATTGTAACTAGTCAACCTCACAAGGCCGACAATGAAGTGGCTCTGCTTGCTCGCACTCTTAGGCTCCTCCTCACCGTAACTCTTGTCCTCCTCAGTGGTCATGGATGATAGGGACCCTTCGCCCCTACTGACACTACTCTGGTTGCATGATGGCCATTTTACTTTTCTTGTTTATTATGTTTACTGCTTTCTAGGCTTGGCTCATGTGAATTTGGACTTCCGAGCTTTTCCAATGTGACTCTTGGGGTGTGCCTTTTTACCACCCACTTTTTTTTGTGAATATGTATTTCTATCTTTTTAATTAATATAGATACATGCCTATTCATCAAAAAAATAGTCCTCTTATATTTTTGCCAAGTTTACATGTATCGAGTCTCGTGGTTTAAGCACAACAAAAATACTTCTTTTGGATTTCATATTCCTCAACATTGGTGCCACATATTCTCATAATGGAACCCTTAAAAATAACGTAGTTTCAAGACTTATTCCTATCAGCATTTAGTCATAAGCTACGTTTAAATTTTTTGCTTTTATTCATGCGTGGAAACTAAATTCATATTTGACTTGGTCTCCTTTTCTTTATGCGCAACCACAACAACATTAACACTTTCAGTGCTATCATTATATGCACATTCCTTTACTATTCATTGCATTTAAATATGTTAACAATTATGTTAACTCATGCGCAATATATAAAACATATGCAACACTTTACATTATGCGCTAAGATAGATACTATACACTAATAACATATAAATCAAACATTATATATATATAATATATACTATATATATATCCTCACATATATATGTATATATATTATCATATTTACTTGATTATTAAAATACATCTATTACCAATAGATATAAACATGTATTAAATAATAACACACACACACACATATATATATATATATATATTAGTATATATGTATATACTTCTTCAAACATACATATATATACATATTAATATATTTATTATATACTATATATATTGTTATCTAGATTATCGAATTCAAACACATATATGCATGTTCCCATCGAATGATGTGTATACATGAAGTGTGTATATATATCCATGTCACTTTTATCCAACGATACTGCCATACATATGGGTTACTCGATCATGAGCATGTGTATGTACGTCTACCTACGTATACTCATGCTCACATATACTCACATGTAAGAGTTATTATGGACATGTACATATATACATATATATACATTCTATGTATATACCTCATCAACCAACATATACCAAAAGAACACATAAGAACTCTCTTCTTGATGTAAAGACTCAATCGTGCATCCCAAAAATCAAAGATCGTGGCAAAAAGTTATGAGCTCAGGAGCCAAAAATGAAGATTTGACTTCAATCAGAAAAAAATCAACCAAAGAACAAAATTTATAAAAAATAACTACACCATTAGAAAATTCAGATCTTCAGCTTTTCGATAATATTTCATTTGAAATTTTTTTCCACCAAGGGTAAAAGTTATGAAAATTTTAAAAATGGCCTATTCGGGCACTTAGGGGAAATATAGACTATTTGGGTGCAAAAAATAAGCTCCTTTTGGCTATTATAATTACTTTTTCCATAGGTATAACGCAAGGGTCCCTAAATATCATTATAGGACTAACACTACATTCTGAGGGCATATCCTTACAAAGTGATAAAGAGTTTGACTTAGTAGGAGAGACACAAGGTAAATAGTTGAAGTTGATAGCCTCTCTCATCCTTCTCTTTTCTTGAATGATTCATGAAAGGGCATGACTAAAAGTCTCGGTATCACTTAGCCAAATAGTGTTGTCATAGTTGGTTCCCTCTATGGTTCGAACAATGGCTTCCCTTTCCTTCTTGGCCTGTAGGAAACACTCATTTCCAATTACTGATTTCCTTGCAGTCATCTTGAGATACACCATCCTAACACAAAAATTTCCAAACATTAGACTCATATATAATGTTGGAGGAAAGAATAGTGAGCACATAGGTTTTAGTGTTGAACCCTGTAGCTCTGATACCACGTGTAATGAGCCCATTGTTTTTTCTATGTTTTACCCACAAGATAAAGTTTAAGCTACTAATGTTATGAGCCATAAAATTTTTCCTTTCCACATAAATAAATAGATGCATATTTGACACAACTATTCCAAACTTTCCATTGCATAACATAGAATCATTTCAATAATTCAAGCAACGATTTCACATCATATAATCTCATGATAATATTTCTCATTTACAAATCCACAATAAGAGTAGAGATACATGTTTACATACATAGCTTCTATGAGCTAAATGATAAAGATACATAAATAAAGTATAATGGTCTAGTTGTTCCCAATGTTTGTGCATACCTCCTATATGTTGATAACCCCATAATCATGACCTTCCTGAGCATACTGTTGTGACCTACAAATCTAGAGCTACCATACCTTGGTTTCCATACCTAGTTTGTATATATGGACTACAGTGAACTAATAATGTAAATAGTGGCTTCTTACACTACTTTGGCCAAAAAATTCAACACCCTATACTTCGAGTGAGAGTCATCTGTCCACCCACTTGAAAAGCTCAATTTTGTATTGACCATAAGCATAACACACATTTACCCTAAGGTGATAACATACTTAAATATTCAACAAGGTAATTCCCTTAACCATGGATTACCGTAACCCCAAGAATACCCAAGTCTATAATAAACTGATTATCTAGGTTACAACCTTACCCATAGATTACCTACTAACCCCATGTATAACCACATTAACCATACATATACACAATCAAATGATAGGAAAATCACCTTTCTATATACTAATATTTGAGCAACCAAAGGCTACAAATAAGCTAGCAATTCTGCCACCTTCCTACTCAAATGCAATGACTTATCAAACTAAATTATAGGTTTGAAACACGTAACAATCCATAATATTCTAGTGGTTGAGTTGACTTCTTCATGAGAGACAACATGACTCATTTACCAAGTCAAAAGATAGCGACTCATAACAACAAGTTTCCTCCTTAGTTTACAAGTCAAAGTCCTCTTATATTTATGCCAAGTTTACATGGGCCAAGTCTCATGGTTTAAGCACAACAAAAAGACTTCTCTTGCATTTCATATTCCTCAACATTGGCATCGCATATTCACACAATGACACACTTAAAAATAGCATAGTTTCAAGACTTATTCCTATTATCACTTAATCATAAGCTATGTTTAAACTGTTTGCCTTTATTCATACAAGGAAATTAAATTCATATTTGACTTGGTCTCCTTTGCTTTATGTGTAACCACAACATCATTAAAACTTTCAACGCTATCATTATATGTGCATTCCTTTGCTATTCATTTCATTTAAATGTGTTAACAATTATGTTAACTCATGTGCAATATATAAAACATATGCAATGCTTTACATTATGTGTGAAGGTAGATAGTATGTGCTAATAACATATAAATCAAACAAATTGTATATATATATACATACATATATATATCCTCACATATATATTAATATATATATTTATATATATTATCATATTTACTTTATTATTAAAATACATCTATTACCAATAGATATAAACATATATTAAATAATAACATATATATACATATATTAGTATATATGTATATATTTTTCTTCAAACGTACATATATGTATACATATTAATATATATTATATACTATATATATATATTGTTATCTTGATTATCAAGTTCAAGCACATATATGCACATACTCATTGAATGATGTGTATCCATGAAGTTTGTGTGTATATATACATGTCATTTTTATCTAATCGATACTCCCATACATATGGGTTACCCATTCATGAGCATGCATGGGTATGTCTACCTACATATACTCATGCCTGCATATACTCACATGTATGAGTATCATGAACATGTACACATATACATACATACATGTACATATTCTATGTATATACCTCATCGACCAACATATACCAAAAGAACACATAAGAAGAACTCTCTTCCTGATGTAAAGACTCAATCATATATCCCTAGTTTAAATACTCATAAAAAAAGATCATAACCAGTAACAAAATATTCACATCCAATATAGAAGGTTACTTACTATTCACCCAAATTGACTAACTCAACTTAGACCAACTAAGGTGTGAGTGTTTGTATGCTCAACTAGGTTCATTGGGGTTACCAGGCCAAGTTATTCTCCTAAGTGATACTCCCCCTCTCTTCTAGAGGTTCAAGCTTGTTCCTACATCTAGCTTAATACATCATAACAGTAGTTAGCTGATAACAATACAATCATATGTATTATATACATCTTATTCAAAATCATTGTAAATTTATAAACTTGAATTAAAAATTCATTCATCAAATTCCATCAAGATTCATATGCATCATACAATCCATAAACATATATCATAGCATTTTTAACCCATCAAGGTAAAAGTAAATCAGTAATAACACAATGGGGTGTAACAAATAAAAGAATAAATAAATTGCGTAAAAAAATTTAATGGAAACTTCAAACTATAATAAAATTTTGTGTTTGTATTTTAAATACAAATTCTAAGTGTTGCATTTCATTTTGATGTGATCTTCATTATGTTTTCACCCGTATAGATGTCAAACTAACTGAAAAATATAAAATATTAATCTTATACCAATAAAAATACATGAATGAGTCTAATAGCATTTGGAAAATGATAGAGCTAGCCTACCACAAGACATTTATGATGAGAGAGTCCTAAATTCTTGGCCATAGGATCATCGACATTTGTTTGTATAGAAACTACCATAAGGCATTTGTGACAAGAAAATGTTAAATCCTCGTTACTAGGGAGATCTATTTGAGCATAAAATCAAACACATCATGAAATATGGATTGAAGCTAGGATTACTACATAAACTAAAAACATCTCTATTGAGCATCATCCCAATGCCACCACACTTGTATTTCACTTGCACAAAATCCTTTCACCATAAGATTAAAAAAATCTTACAAACAATAGTAAAAAAAGAAAGAAAGAAAACATGAATGAGGCACCTTTTTATTGGTAAAATCAATAACTTCATTATAGTTAATATGATTTTTTACCATCCAACTTATCTCTAAAATAATCTTTCCTTCTTTAGTATACATTAGAAATTCATATCTATTTTATTTACTTTAACTCAATATTAAAATTACTTCTAACAACTAAAATTCTTCATATTTCTATTGAATATCCATAGGTTTTCAATTGAATTATTGACCACAATCAATTAAATTAAAGAAAATAAATCCCTCAATTATCATAGAGTTTATTACATTAGAGGCATTGACAAATACATGATTGCATTGGCATATAATGATATTAAAAAAATAGAGAATTTAGAAATTGGGAGTGAAAAAAAAAACCAACATGAAACTTCTCCACCATTCATTCTTTTACTATTGCTTGTAACCATAAACCAACTAAATACACAAAAAAATAACCTTTTTCCTTAACCAATCATCTTTGTTTTGTATATGCACATACATCGGCTAATTGGTTATTCAACAACTACACAATTATTCATTCTTCATTACTCTCAACATCATCTATCAATGGTTTAAAATGGACTGAACAAAGAGCATCATAAGTGTTGGTAGTCAACAATAGTTGTGGGATCAATTGATGATCATTAGTTACCATGGATGTAGATTTTTCTTAGATTGATGACCTATAACAACTATCAAAGGGCTTTGAGCAAATTTAATAGTATGATAATTTTAAACCATTGTAGTTTTAATGAGATTTTTTTAAATAACACTAATTTTATTTGAGAGTGAAAAATTTACGTAATTTAAATAGAATTAAAAAAATGATTGTTGTTTAAAATAAATTTAAAAAGTGCTATAAAATATGTTTGTAATAGTTTACATAAAGGGAGTTTCAAATTTCAAACAATTAAATTACTTGTTTTCATGTTGTTGCATAAATTGTTCCAAACATAGATATATAAAGTGTAGATCAAGTTGGTAGAGGGAATAAAAATAGAGGTAGCTACATGGAGGTGACTACAAGTCTCATTTACCAATCGAGCCATGAATTCATAGTAATAGAAAGGGGCATTGAAAACTTGTGTCATTACCAACTCTATAGAACAAAATAGAATTTTATTTTGTCATTTCAAGTTATTGGAATTGATCTAAAATTTATTTCCATTATTTGAATATTATCTCACTTTCATATCACTTGCATTTTTCTATTAAGATTAAGATAAAATATACTACTACAATAAATTTTATATACAACTCTACACTATATCATATATCATTTTCCTATAGAGATTGGTTGGGAATTATACTTTTAAAGATAAAAATGCATACAACAATAAAAAAATTTAAGAGAAAAAAACAATGGACAAAAAGTTAAAAAGTTCTTTGCTAGAAAGGTTGAAAGGATTTAATATTTCGTACTAAAAGTGTTCTAGTTATCAACCTTATCCTTGTGGATAAAAAAGAGAATGATATGACTTGTTAATGTCTTTATAAGTGTTTTGAAAGTATACATTCTTATGTTAAATAAAATGTACCATATTCTAAATTGCAAAAAAATGGTTTAATTTTTTTTTTCTATTTTTTTAATGTCTTTGAAGATATACTAACATTAATGATAATAAGTTTCCACAATCCATATCATTTATCTTTGTAGCTTCTGGATTTGATTGTGTCAAGAGATTTTGCATCAACGTTTCGGATCACACTCTGTGATCCATCATCAGGATTTTATTCTCATCTCTCTCATCCTGATGATGGATCACAGAGTGTGATCCAAAACGTTGATGCAAAATCTCTTGACACAATCAAATCCAGAAGCTACAAAGATAAAAGATATACTAACATGTTAAAAAAAATGTGTAATTTTTTTTACCATAATAGTCTCCAAATAATCTTGGTTGAATCTAAATACATGATGCAAAATGTATGTCAATAAACAATGCTGACATATGATGTTATTGGTAATGTCCCACCCCTTATGTAAATGGTTTTCAACGAGACTTCTTAAAAATAGACTACAAAATCAAAATTTTCTATAAATTTATTTTGGGGCGATCCCACAATAATGGTTTACAATTTTTGGCCAAACTAGACACTGAATTGATTTTTTCTAACTAAATCTTCACTTTCAGGCACCTATAGCGGCTAAACCGTGAGGAATTTGAAGATGATGCAAACTAGTGATTTGTGACATTTTGTCTGTAGATTGCATATTTCACTTCTTTTTCCATCTCCTTCGAAAACTAGTTTTTTTCAGTAAACACCATTTTTAAGGAGTGATGCTCACCGTATACAACATAACTTTTTTTCCATGAAGGATAAAACTCTATTTTTCTTGAATTTAGATTTGTAATTACGATATCTAGCACTTTCATTTGGTTTCATAGTGTTTTATTGAATATTTTTTCCTTAATCAAGTTTTGAAGTCAAAACAATTGCAATTCAGACATAGGCGGACCGCATACAACATAACTTTCTTTGTATGTATCGAAATTCAGTTTTTTTTTTTGGGTCAAGGACTTTAATTTTAGTGCATTGATATTTTAAATTTTTTTTTTTGATAATCTGTTATTTTTCCACATGTGCAGAACAACGAGCTTGATTTTTGATGAAAAACCTACATTCACAAGAAATAAAAAGTAAATATAATAATCAAATTAAATTTATTTAAAATTATACTTTTTGGGAAGCTTATAATAAGGAATAAATACTCACAATTTTTTTTCTTAAATGAATTCATTTGATCCCCCAAAAGATAAATCAAAAGTGATTTTTTATCAGCATTTTGATGGGTATAAAGGAGACTCCGTTATAGGTATGGTTTAAAACTAGCGGGGTTCTATCCAAGAGGGTTTGATCTAAGGTGGTTTGATCAAACCCTCTTCAATTGGAATCCTTTAAATGGAAATTTTCAAGGCTTAAATCATTATATTTTTTAAAAAAATATGATTTAAAAAAAAAATAGGATCTTTGAGAAAGTGTAAACCAATAATATGGGATCACCCTTTGGATAGGTAGAAGTCAACCCCCTCAAAAAGTAATAAGAGTTTCTAAATTTTTTTCAACACAATTAATATATTTTTCATTTATCTTGCTCAAGTGTTATGCTTTATGGTGGTACACATTATGGTTTAGACATTTTCATTATTTACCTACCCTTGATCCCCATTTATTAGATGCAATTGACGAGTCTCGTGAGAGTTGCACTGGTATGCCTATTAACACTTGTAGCATTAAGAATCAGGAGTCAATGCAAATGCTATAAATAAAACATATTCAAAATTAATGACAACTTTTCCAAAGCTTGCAGTGCTCTTTCGAATCATTATATAATGATAAATAAATTCAAAGGAAACATACACTTTATGGATTTATGTATAACACAAGGATTTATAATCAATACTAATTTAGATCACATGTGGTTTCATAGGGATATGCATGATATATCTTGTAACTCAAATCAAGTGAGATGTGAGAAGGTTAGTATGTCATATTTACCCAAATCATCCATTTCAAATTAATTACCATTAGGAAAAACCTATGCATGAACAATCGATAAAGAAATAGGCATATTTTCTAGACACGAAAATATCTAGCACAACATGGACATCCAACATGATATAATATCAATTAATTACATCAAATGAAATAATCTACAACTAACATGATTTAGATATCATAGATGCATAGATCAATAATCATAATAATCACAATGTTGAACTAGGTAACATAATCATAATCAAACATAACAAATATAATCACTATGGATACATCCCATAATACATAGTTAGATACCATATGTCAATACAAAATTATATCATTGATATAAAGTATATCAATGACAATACAAAACATCATCAATAAGTATGATATCATTATCAAAAGAAATTCAAACAAACATACAAGGCACATAGGCATGACCTACATTGTACATTTTCATAATATTTATTTAATGATTCATAATTTTACTTAAATACATAAAATTACAAAAAACTTGGTAAAAGAGATAGTAGGTAATATTTACACAACCAAAACCTCATCATAAATTTATTTAACCCTTATTTCTAAACTGTTTTCTAATATAGATGATCTGGTAGTCTTGGTGTGGGGATTGCATGCAATTCTTTAGCCTTCTTCAATACTATTCCAAAGGTTTCACTCATGTCTATATTCTCATAATTCATCCCTATTGGAAGGGTCCAATTAAATGAATGGATTAAGGAAGCAATAGTAAAATGAACCATTTGATGAGCTAAAGGAAGTCCTAAGCATATTCTTCGTCCAGCTCCAAATGGTATCAACTCAAAATCTTGTCCCCTATACTTCATCTTACTATTCTCAAAATTAAAAAACCTCTCTGGCATAAATTTTAAAGGTTCCTTCCAACTTTTAGGATCTCTTCCAATTGCCCACACATTCACAATCACAAAGGTGTGCTTGGGTATAATATACCCTGCCACCTCACACAAGTTATCTGCTCTATGAGGCAATGCCAGAGGAAGTGCTGGGTGTAGTCGAAACACTTCTTTCACTATAGATTGAAGATAAGGAAGATGATCTATGTCAGATTCTTCCACTCTTCGATTGAGACCAATTATCTCTTCTAATTCTTTTTGTGCTTGTTTCATTACACGTGGATTGGCAATGAGTTCCACCATAGTCCATTCTATTGTTGTAGTAGTAGTGTCACTACCAGCAGATAAAAGTTCCTACATGATCATAAGGAAATGATTTATCAATCATACAAATATATATATTTTCAAATGAAATATATGAGTTTAAGTAGGAATCAAACAATTAACCAATTCATACAAATGAAAAGAGTGCCAATTGTTCTAGTTTATCTAGCTTAATTCCTAATTTTAAAAATAAAAAAAACTTACATGATTTAGTTAAATGAATATGATTAAACATTTAATTTTTATTTTAAATTATGATCTAAGGATATTGAAATTAACTTAATCTGCACATGTTGTGGTTGTTTAATGCACTCTGTTTAGATCAAATAATTTAACTTTAAATAGTCAATAACAATTCAACAACTTATCGACACAAAAAATAATAAATAGTTATCTTATTTTTAGCAACAAAAAAATATCTTTATCTATTAATCTATTTAACATAAAATAATATATATAGAGATATATGGGAAGATAAAGGGAGAGATCTAAGTTGAGATATAAATATAGATAGGGGATAGGGAGGGAGCAAGAGAGGGAGAGACGGGGAGTGATAAAGAGAGGGAGGGAGAGAGATAGGCAGAGGAAGGAGAGAGAGAATATGGGGGAAGAGGGAGATATATGTAGAGAGGGAGAGAGAAGAGGGGGAGAGAGGGAGAGGGAGAGGGAGAGATATAGATATAGGCTGATATAGAAAGATATAGAGGGATAGGAAAAGAGATAAAGAGATATCTTGGAGGTAGATAGATAGATAAGAGATATACGCAGAGAAGGATATGGATAGAAAGAGATAGAGAGATGAGTGAGAAGGAGATCGAGTGAGAAATAAAGATAAAGATATATAGTAGAAGAGATGGAGGGAGTGATGGAGTGAATAAGATAGAGAGAGGAGAGGGAGAGGGAAAGGATATATTTGTAGGGAAAGAGATAGGAAGATAGATGTAACGATATAGATATAAAGAGATAGAAGAGTGAGAGAGAGAAAGATATAGAGGTAGACATATGTAATGAGATATAGATAGAGAGGGAGGGAGAGATAGGGAGATAGAGATAGAAGGGGCAAGAGAGAGAAATAAGGTGATAGAGAAGGAATAAAGAGAGGTATAGATAGGATAGAGATAGATGTAGGGAAGGAGAAAGAGGGAGTCTACATGTATATGAGAGAGAGATATGGAGAGATATAAAGAGGGAGATACATATTTATAAATAGATAGAGATGGAGGGAGATGAGGAGATAAATAAAGAGATATGCACAAGGAGGTTGTCAAAGTACTGAGTGAAGCCTTTAAGAAACACATTAAAGAAATTGACATTTTTTAACTATTCAAATTTAGATATTTAGAGAGGAGATTAATAATTCATAGACACAAATTTTCATTTTAATTATTTGGTCTTCCTATTTCAAGGTATGAAATAATTTTTACTACAAATAGTGATAACTATTTCCCCTGTTTACACAAAATTTTATAATCACAAATTGGTTTAATTGTTGCATAAAGGCTAACCAGACGAATTTGAAAGGTGTATGTAATTTTCACCAATAGTGGTAATTTCTAAATATTAATGAGGTTGCCTCTTTTAATTTATACCCTAAAGTTGGTTGAGGTAAAAAATATGGGACTGCCCTTAAATTTTGAACTTCATGGACTAGATCTTAACAAGAAAATGTTTGACAAGCCTATCATTGAGCCATGCAAAAGAGAAAAAAATGTATTATACTCTTGAAGATGCTATATATCTACTGTAATACTTCAAGATTGTTATATTGCAATATTCTAGATGGAATGAAGTAGATATGTTCTCACAAGCTATAGATTAAGCTATCAACTCGCACAATTTGGCCTATTTCCTTCTATTTGTGATTTGGAAAGTTTGAAAACCAAACTTATGTGTATCTTTTCGCATAATACAATTAATGATGATGACACTCTTATTGTATATGATAATATAATTCAATGATATTAAATTATGATGCAACTAATGAAAATATTATTACAAAACACAATATTAATATTATTGTCATTTTGGATTCCTACAATCGATATCTCTCGATGTTTTCTATATAGACTATGTGATAGGATAGATATGCTACTTTTAGTAACAACAAAAAAAATCTTTATCTATTAATCTATTTAACATAAAAAATAAATAATAAATTTAAATTAAAGATAAAAAGACCCTCTACACTAATTAATTGTCTTTTATCTACTTGTCTAAATATTACTTCGATCATAAAATGCCATTGAAAACTTAATTTAAAAAATCTTAGGTAATTTTATCCAAAAACTAATGCTCTACAAATTTTATACACTTACAAAAATTACAGCCCTGATATCCACGAGAGTGAAATCATCTCCAGTCAAATCGAGCAGAATATCGAGAAAGTCCTTTTCCTTGGGAAGACCGACGCGTTGTCTCTTCGCCGCCAGCCGATCTTGTATGAATACATCTAAGAAATTATGTAGTCGCTTGTTTTGGACGGCTAGATCACGGCTCAGGCCCTGAGGGTCCAGGAACCTGAGAAAGGGATAAAAGTCGGCCAAGTTGGGTATTCCGGCCAACCTCACCGATTCAGTAAAAGTGTTCCTCAATTCTACAGACTCTGGATTGTTGGGATCGAACAAGTTCTTACTGAAGATGGTGTTGCTCATAAGATTGAGACCCTCGTAGTACACCAGATGTGCAATATTCAAACTCTTTCCCCTCTTCTCGAAAACCATTCGAATTGTCTCAGAGACTTGATCTCTTCTCAGATGTTGCAGCGCTTGAAGTCTGCTGGGAGTGAAGAGCTGTGTGGTGGCAACGCGCCTCAACTTCCGCCAGTAATCGCCATACTGAGCAAACGCTATTGAGGATTTGTGGTGAGAAAGAACCTTTGCCGCTTCTATCAGACTCCGTCCCGCAAAGTTTTGGTCGTGGGTTTTGAAGACCTCCTTTGCCATTTCAGAGGAGGAAACCACGACTGCAGTTTTCATGCCGAGAGATAGAGTCATGAGTGGGCCGTATTGCTGAGAAAGAGCCCACAGAGATTCATTGGGTTTTCCCCCCAGCTGGAGAAGGTTTCCCACTATAGGCCAGCCAGGAGGTCCAGGAGGAAGACTTGCCCCGCTTTTCTTCTTTCTTCTTCCCATTAAATCTAGTAAGAAATATGCCAACACACTGCTAAGCAGCGCAGAAAGCCAAATCAGCCATTGCCCTTCCATTGAATGAATTTCAGATCTGCTCAGAAAGCTATGATTTCGTTCCTAATATAGCTTGCAATCAAACGGAATCTGTGAAAAGACGTCATTTTCCCTCAGAAGATGCGTACATATAAAAAATCTATACACCATTGGGACAACTTACTATCTTTGAGCTAAAGATACCAAGCACAGATACCATATCTCGATCACATGGAATCTGACAAAAATGTCCTCCCACGCAAGAAACGTGGAGTCCATCTCTAATGTATATAAACAATTTTGGTAACGGCCATTGTCATTTGTATATATAAAAATGTTTTTGGGAGTTCATGTTCCTTTTGTTAGAAAACTAGTAATATCATCTAGGTAAAGCTGCGCATCTGAATTGTGATAAAAAAATAATAATAATTTGATATAAGATAGTTGATTATTAAATTAAATTGTAAAGGTTCAACACTCCCTAATGCGAAAATAGTGGGGTTGTTATTCTATAAACTATGATGATAAAATTCTTTTATTCTATTTTACACTTAACAAAAAAGTCTTTTAAAGAGACATTATTACTTTGGACTCTATTATGTTTGGTCAATTAAAAAAGTGGTAGATATGAGTATAGAAATTGACAAATTGATTGTGGTATTTAATAATATTTTAATTGTAATATTATATAAAAAATATATCAATATTTAATAATTTTTAATTGCAATATTATATAGAAATGACATCAGCATTTAATTTTTTCTTATTGTAAAATGATGGTAACATTTAATAACTTTTTAATTCCAATGTAATACAAAAAGGTTATTATATCGATAATATGTGTTTTCATTAATTTTTTTTATGATTTGTAGTTGTTATGATTATATATGGTTTTTTAAGTGGCAAGGCTCTATAAGAACTCTAGTCTAGGCAATAGATGTTTGAAACAACTATTGGTTTTTGTTCAACAACCTTGTATTTTTTGTGGATATTTTATTTCAATTTTCTTTATTTTTTTGTTTTTGTTGCATTGTAATGTGTTTTATCCATTGCAAATCTATTTGGTAAAAAATTTAACCTATTTTTTGATATTTTACTAATTAAACTCAAAATTGATGGTTATTACATAATCCCCCAAAATTGAAATTAGACATTTGGTAGTGATAGTTTTCTATCATACTCCGTAATTAATAAATTGAGGTTTTTATAGTTCTCATAGAGTAAAGATTAAAAAATGGGGTCATTTTTAGTCACATATATGTTGGGGATCTAGTTCTACTAGCCATAATGAAATAACCATACAAACCAAGCAATACATTTTTATCATCCAATCCAAATCTCCCCTTCATCCCCTTAGACACAGCTTCTATCTTATTGTAATCTCCCTCAAATAGAGGAAGAAAAATAGAAGGCATCCCATCACATACATTTGATAAATCTCTTCTAATCATCTCCAAGAATTTTATCTTGGGAAGTCTTGGGGAATGAAAGGGTGGATTTAAGATATGTGCTTCAATTTTATCTCTTTTCTCTCTCCATTTTTCTTGCAGTAGCCACTACAATGGAAACTCATAGCAAGTGACATGTAATCTAGATGTTATTAGCTTTGTGTCTTTCAATACTCCTTTGCAAGTGTTGCAAGCCAATGTCCACTCTTCACTAGTCATTTTTTGTTGGTTCTTTTAAGTAGACATACAAAATTCATGAATAAAGTGGTGATGTGTCTCCCCTCATTTGGATCTCGCCTACCATTCACCCATTACACATGATTTATTTGCCATTTACCCATTATACACAAATAGTTTGTATGGTTCCAACTTAACTATTAGAAATTATTAAGACCACCCACACAAGAAACATAATATTGTTAAGTCATGCGAATATTTGAAATAATAAATTATCATAAATGGTTTTTGGGAAACACAAGAGCAGTTATATATTTAACAATTATAAATAGTAGTAGACTTTAATGATACATTTATATTTTTTACTTTTGTTAAAAAAATTGTAAGATTATGCTAGTAATTTATTGTCTCAATTCTGTAATCCTACAAAAGTATACAAAATACCTTAATTTTTTCAATAATTAATTATGAAAAAATTCATGTAATAAAGTGTGTAATCTAGATGAAGAAAAAATATATATTTGTATTTTTTAATTTTCTTAAAAAATAAATTATTCAATAATAAAAGAATATTCTAGAAATTATTGAGAATTTATAATATTTAACTTTAATAATGGATTGTAAATAGAGAAACATGGATATGTTAAGAAAATTAATTCACAATATCAATTTTCACTTCAAAGATGAAATTTTTTCAATAAGAAAAAGCAAAGAAACTAAAACTTGAATGATATGAAAAATACATTTAATTTGATTTTTTTTTTCAAATATTACTAGTTGGGATAGGTGAGATATTAAATCTCTCTAACATTTTTGGTATAGTGCCCAATATATAAGTCTAGCAAAACACGTTAAAGAAGACTATTTTTGATGTCCACACACATCTAACGAATTGACCATAAACAAATGAATAAGAAATATGTCTTTAAAGAAAATGAGAAAATTGTACAATATATGTGTGGATGATTAAAATACAATCTTTGACTATTTGAAGATGGGTTTGTGAAATTAAATACAATAAATCTTCTATAACATGAAAGTGTCATTTAATTAGATAAAACAAGGAAAAATGAATAAAAAACACAATAGGCTGTGAGATGCACAACATAAAATGTTGTATATTTCAAGATTCTCATTGTGGTGATTTACCTATAAAATTCATAAACATGAAACAATTTATTTATTTATTTTTTTATTATAAGGGTAAGGGTGCTAATTAATAGGACTCGGGCACCAATAAATAAATGAATACATAAACAAGAATATTCTTGCTTGCAAATTCAGCTCAAATAAACCAAAAAGGGGTTGATGGGGATTTTTGTTTTAAATGTATGTCAATAGAGAAGACCAAAGTGCTATGCTAATCTAATGGGGACAACATTGCACATTTCCAACTAAACCTCAATTTTTTTAATATATTTTTATTATTAATTTTAAATTAGTATTAATAGAAATCGAGATTCACATTTTATTATTTTTATGTATTTATAAAAATTCATTGTTTTTATTGAAAGAAGGATATCGGTATGGAGTGTAATGAAATCTTTAATTTTTTTAATTTAATTTATTATTTTTTTAAGTATCTTGAGTTGAAGTCATTTTTTTAATGGACCTATTTTTCTTATATGATAAATAAAAATATAATATTAAAAAAATACTATTTTATATATTGTATTTTTTCATAAAATTTTGTATTTAAGTGATTTCATTTGATTTTGATGTACATGATGCAAAGTTGAATACATTGACAAATAAAATTAGAGTATGTGGATAGGAGAAGAAAAGGTTGCCACCTACATAGTTTTGATTGAACTTTTTCTAATAGATTATTATTATATAAACTTTTTTGATAACTCCCAAAAATGTTGTGTTATAATCAAGTTAAGTGTAAAAGTTTATTATAGTAAAGTTAAAATATTTTATTTGTATGTCAACCAAAATATATTTAATTCCCTTGAATATGCCTTATTTACTATTTTATTCATTGGTTGTTATGGTTGGATGTTGCATATTTGTTTTCTAGCATGACTAGGAATGCAACAAGGGTTGTGTATTCCTATGAAATTAGTTTACTCAAGTATGGATTGTATGTATCATTCATATATATATATGTATATGAGAAGAAAAATTTATGGGTGATGGATCTAAGCTTTTCCTAACTTCATTCCAATAGATGCTATATTTGAAGGGTATTTATAAAATGTTCATCAATTGAGGAAATAAAATATCATATTAGGACACCTTCTTACATAACCCCAATGCTATGTCCAAGTAGATAAATTTGATTCTCATGATGAATGTTTTTATTCTATGTTTATTTATTCTTTTTTAGATATAACTCAAAATATAAAATTGCATTTAAGTTTTCATCATTTACATGAGATTGTAAAAAGGTTGAAGAATATTGATTAATATATGCCTAGTCTAGATGAGTTTCACATGGTACAATACAACATATGTATGTGCTTTAGGGTTTTCTGATTCATATGTAGTGTGTTAAGAAATTATCATCTTAAAATTAATATAATATTCTATAATGTATGTTTTTATTTTAAAGGATGATTTGATTTATTAGTTATTTTATTAACATTTAATTTTAAAAATATAATGAAAATCAATTTTTTTTGCTAATATGTATGATGACTATCCATTTGGTGATCAAATAATTGATAGTTTAATTTGTAGAGAAACTTTGATCAATAAATAATTAGTTGTATGTGTTATAATGTGTCTTATTTGAAATGATACATTGGTTAGCCATAGCTTAGACATGTCTATAAGTGAAGACCTACATTAACTTTTCATATACAACTCAAGTGTATCCAAAGGACCCAAACATTTCTTTTGTGATTTGGTATAATATGCAATAACTCAAGTGTGATAAATTTGAAATAGAACTGCATCTCTCCCATGGATGTGATTGTTATCACTCTACCATATTTTAAAATGAAGGTTTAGAGTCATAAACCATTTTTTGACATAAGGAGGCCACTCAAATCAATATTTTTAGTCATTTTTTAAATTTTATATAATTATAGCAAGTAAATCATTAAGAATTTGAAGACAATATAAACTAACAATTCATAGAGATTCTAAACATATATTTTCAAAAATAATTTATCTTATTTTTTAATTATTTGTTAGTAAATTTTTTATTATAATTTAAATTATTTTTGACAAGTAATATTTTTTCATAATGCATAACTTAAGTCAGAAATAAGATCAATTTATAATTTCAAGCAATCATAGATCTTTAATACTAATGTTTACCTAGGCATGCATGTTATTTAAAAAAAATGTTGCATATTTTATTAAGCACTATTTTTTAATTCTAATTTTAAATTAGACACATACTTTACCATAATGAATAATGTTTTGTATATACTTAAATTTGAAACAAAGACATCAATATAGAGTGTAGTTAGTTTTTAAATTTTCTATTTTTTCTATTTTCCCATTTGTGTCAAACATAGGATACCATGCTTGGTGAAAAAGGTATTTTTAATAGAAATAGAAAATTAAACTAATTAAATAAAATTTATTAAAAATTATACTATTTGGAAAGCTTAGTATAAGGTTTATGTTTTGTAAAATCTTGTGTCATGTTTGCTTTCTTTTTCTATATAAAACGTGGCTTGGATCAATATTTTTTATTCAATAGAAGGTGAACATGTGGAACAGGTTATAGACCTTGGTGTCATTTAGGCACCTCCAATTGAAGAGCCTTATATGAAGGACCTTTGATCAAAGGCGCTTCATTAAAATGTGGTCTTCAATCAAGGGTTCTTCATTATAAGGCCACCTTTAAAAATGATGCATAAAAGGACTTTAAATGTAAGGAAAAAAGAAATGTTTGATTAAATGTACCTTTAGTAGAAGGGAATTTACCTTTAATCAAAGGTTGACCTTCAATAAAAGGTTAGTGATATGAGGAATGGAAAGGAAATTTAAATGAAGGATCTTCTAATAAAGAAAAAAATCATTTGAAGGTGTTCAAAATTCACCCTTCCAAAAATTTATTTTTAAATAGTCTACAAGTGCTATAGGGATTTATAGTTCCATTTGAAATGAATATAAACAAGGGCCACGTAGTGGCAAGTAATAGCCTTTATGGCTATTGCTATAGCAAGAGAAAATGCATGTTTAGAAAGCTATATTGTGTTGATTTTGTTGGTTAAGTTATCCCATGGCAAGTGTCCTTTGAGCTTCATGGTTTTATGTATTTATCTAAATGATGGGCTTGTGATATGATGGTTCTCATTTATCCATCTGGTAGTGTCTTGACTCTTCGTTGCAATTCCATGAGGGTTGTCCCTAAAAACCTAGAAATAATACCTAGATACTTTGTTATAATATTGTCCAAAACATGTGTTTGTAAAAATATTGGATCTTTTCCCCTCAAAACATTTAATCAAACCCATATATTTCAGTAGACAAGATCATTTAATGTATATATTTATATTCAACTAATTCTATATTTAGAAAATTAGTTATATTATATTCTATTTAATTTTATAATATATTTATAGTAAATTTTTAGAAATGCACAATATATTTAATTATGTCAAAATGCAAAATTATCTTTAGAAATATTAATGATTGCTTAGAGTAATTTAATATAAAATAACATAATTAATTTTTAAAATACTCTGAAAAACATTCTTATTAACTTGATCTTTACGTATGCACAAAAAAGTAATAGGCATGAAAAAGGATAAAAGGCTTTAGTGGATAGGGAAACCCTAAAAGGTTGAATGAATTTTTGTAGTAAATTATTTCAAACCAGATTGAAATGGAGATGTGGGATTGGTGAACGATTGTTTCTAATCTGCAATGGATTGAAAGAGATGTGAGATCCAAAACATGTGTTTGTAAAAACATTGGATCTTTTCCCCTCAAAACATTTAATCAAACCCATATATTTCAGTAGACAAGATCATTTAATGTATATATTTATATTCAACTAATTCTATATTTAGAAAATTAGTTATATTATATTCTATTTAATTTTATAATATATTTATAGTAAATTTTTAGAAATGCATGATATATTTACTTATGTCAAAATGCAAAATTATCTTTAGAAATATTAATGATTGCTTAGAATAATTTAATATAAAATAACATAATTAATTTTTAAAATACTGTGAAAAACATTCTTATTAACTTGATCTTTATGTATGCACAAAAAAGTAATAGGCATGAAAAAGGCTAAAAGGCTTTAGTGGATAGGGAAACCCTAAAAGGTTGAATGAATTTTTGTAGTAAATTATTTCAAAACAGATTGAAATGGAGATGTGGGATTGGTGAATGATTGTTTCTAATTTGCAGTGGATTGAAAGAGATGTGAGATCTATTAACTAATTTCTAGAATTTGTAATGGTTTGAAATGACTTATAAACGATCATTTATGATGGGAAACACGTTTTTGGTAATAGAGTTTAATATACATATGCAAAACGACCAAATCTATAGATGTGCAATGAAAAAGAATGATGTGGCAAAAAATATATCTTTAAATAAAAAATTAGGTAGAAATAACAAACAACATAGTAGTGCATAAGTGATTGAATATAGTCTTTGATTAATACTGTATTAGATAACCATAAATATATTGCATGAAATTAAAATGATGTATAATCATATGTGGTAATTTGCAAAGAGAGAAAAATAAGCAAAATAGACATAGGCTAAAATTTAGAAAAAAATGTTTTGCTATATAAATAAAGGAACAATGTCTTCATTGTAGAAAAAAATAAATTACCATCTATAAAACATCTGTTTTAGATTGAGTAATTGTCATATGTGAGCATGTACATTCCAAAAGCATATTGGTGATGGTAAACAATATTGAATACTATTTCTAGTATTCTAGTGGGTCAAGAATAATAGCATTGCAATTTCTCTGAAAAGACTTTGTAGTTCAAGAGCACTTTTTATAATTTGTAGGTCTTGTTCAGATTGAGGAAAGGAAAATTGTAATGCAAATAAATTTTGACTATTTTCAGAAGAGTATTTCTGAGAATAGAAAACACCAACTCTAGGCAGTCTTTAGAATATTTATGAGTAGCGCCTAGATTTAGTATCATTTTTTGCAGGTTGCCAAGGGACAGAGGCAAGTTTGTGAGCTCTCTTACCTATTAGGAATTGGAGTTGGACAATGTACTAATCAAAAGAAAAGGAAAAGAGTTGAAAAGAAATAGGAGTGCAGTGAAACCTATGCAAAACATCCAAGTAGGAATTCAATGCACGATTCTTCCACCTCAGGAAGTCTTTGCAAAAGCTTCATGTGATTGCGATCTGCTAAATCTGAGCCATAACAATTTATTTTTGTAAGTAGCTTGGTTGCTACAAGCCATTTGCGAGAAACTAGTGAAAATTGAATGACTTCTTTAAGGCTTAGTCTGGGCAAGATATGAAAACAAATGATGTCTTCTAAGAGTTCCATTATATACAAGTAAGAAAATGTATAATTAAAGACAATAGTTTGGCTAATAAATTGGTGCAAAAAAGAGGTGCATCAAATACTTGACAAGGATCCTACTAAAGGGTTTTTTCTATTTAGCATTGACATATTTATCGGTGTTTGTCATCACAAAAATATCTTAGAACTGTCATAATTACACATAGTAATTGAGGCAAGGTCCTGACAAGGCATAATATATTATGTCCTTGGCAGGTTACCGATTATGGATATGCTTATGTATTCAACATGCATTGTGTATAAATGTATTCTCTTTATTAGACTGTAAACCTCATTAATGCATTATGTCCATTTTTTTTATATGACATATATTAATTTATTGGACTATCTATTTTTTCATTTATTGTCATAAAAGCTTGTGTTTGACAAGATTGTGTAGTGTAAAATCTTTTTTGGTGGTAGCTTATGTTTGGTTACATGTGTCGATTCATATAGTATTGATCATTGTAAAGTGTAGTTGGTGGGGATGTCAAAGCTTTTTTTTGCATTAATGGCGTGTTCAATTGTTTTTTCAAAAAGAGCACACATTTTTTGATACAAAAAAGCTGTATTGTTTTTCTTCTTCATTGTTTCGACCAAAGGTGAAGAAAAAAGATTGAAAATCGAATATGTTTGTTGTTTCTAATTGATATAGAGTGTCATTTTATAGGTATGATAGATATAGGTTTCAATAAATCTTGAACGTATTGAAATTAATTATAGAGAATCGAGGTTTCTTTTCTATTATTGTAATATAGTATGATTTTATAGCAAGTACAAATACAATTGTCAAAAACTTTGACTATATTGAGCAAGAAAAAAGTGTTGTAATCACAATTGCTTGCATAGTTTGTAAAATACACTTTTGGAAAAGCATGTAGCAATATTTATTATAATAAAAAACAAAAATAGAAAATGGTATCTACTAAAAATTGTTAGAAAAAAGAAAACATAGTTTGCAGAAAAATAGAAAACATAGTTTGCAGACCGCTTTTTATAGAAGCCATACTTTATAAAATTAGTAGTTCTGATAACTGGGTAATTGCTAATTGAATAAAGTAGAGAAAACTTGCGGATTTGACTAGTGCAATTCTAGAAAACTATTTAGGAACTGGAGATATGTATTGTAGAGAATATTTTGCAATTGATTGTGTAGATAAACTCAAACTATTTTCAGAAAAGGGGAATTTTTGAGGATGGAGTGCAACAATAGGATACTATCTTCAAAGTTATCATTCACAACACCTATTTTTAGTATGAACTTCTTCAAGTTTGGGAATGTGAGGGAAAAGTGCGGTAATTTCATTGTTTGTTTCCAAAATTGTAGTCAACAGAAGGAGAAAAGTGCAAATAAGCAAAACTAAATGCAAAAAAAAAAAAGCTACTTACCTATGTAAAGGGTGCTAATGGAAAATCGATGGATAATTCTTTCATTTGTGGAAAGTATTGCAATAGTTTGATATCTTTGTTATATAGTAAATTATAGCTATAGTGTTTTATATTCTTCAACGATTTTGTTGCTACAAGGAATTTGTGAGAAAAAAAATAAAATCAAATGAATTCTTTAAGAGTAAGCCTTGTAAAAATATGAAAGAAAATCAATTCTTCTGGAGGTCCATGGATTACGTGCTCAAAACTTGTGAATGTGAACTTGAATAAATGTATGTACGAATAGGATGGAATAATTATAATTTATAATAAGACTCTTTGCTTTATTGTATTTGTTGGTCAAGGATACAGTTTCGACAAGGCATACATAGTACATTTGAGCTGGAGGAGAAAAGCAAGTGGTTTGATTATGTAGATTTTTAGTGCAAATGGTATAGTGCACAACATAATTTAGATTCTTGGTTATTGTCATAGGTCAAAATTTGTTTTTTTGCATATAAGTCCATAGTAATTATACATCAAATCAAAAAAAGAAAGTGGGCATTGGCTCAAGGTGGATATGGTTAAAGAACACAAAAATGATCAAATCAATGAATCAAATCGTATCGCCTGTATAGTACTATGTAGATGTGTTTTATTTATAGCTATAAATTAGTGTGCATTTGCTATCAGTTTATTGAGTTGTATTCTTTTTCTTGTAGCTTGTTCTTTTATGGTGATGCATGAGGCTGACATGTGTGAAAGGGTTGTTTCAATTGATTTTAGTAAATCACTATTAGTTATAAAAGAGGATAAGTTTATTTATTGGTGTCTGAAATGCTTGGAAACCCTAATTTTGGATGCAAGAAAGCTTAAAGACATTGGAATCGATCTTTGGATACCTTAGAAAGGTTTGGTAATCTCAAATTATACTTTAGCTCCTACTTTTATGGTGTTAAAACCCCTTAATTTAACTCAAGAAAGCATCATGTTCACCATTATAGCTGGCTCGCGTGAACTAGAATGACTCCATCAACCTAGTTTCATAATTTTAAAACATAGTCATCAATCTTGTGATGACTTAGATTATCCAGTGGCTCAGATGGAGTCAATTGATTTTGAAAAAGATGACTTAGATTATCCTCAAGATCAGACCAACGAGAACATGCCATGTGGAGAAGCCTTGCATATTCACCCTAGGCTCCATCATCCTTTGGAAGCTTTTAAAAGTGCTAAGTGTCACTTGCCCGCTATCTCACATGGGTATGTTGGGACATAGCTCAAGGGCTATGGGATGGCAGGGAATGACTCAAATTGAATCTGTACATCCCAACTTGTGCACCCTTTTACCCTCCAAGCTTATGCGCATACTTAGAACTTTTTCAACATGTGATTTAAATCTCGACAAGATGGACATTCAAGATTACAACATCTGAGTCACACTTTAACTATAAAGCTCCAAGTACCTTTAGTAGCACAAAAATTTAATCTTCCTATGTCGCCTAAAATATTTTGCAAAATATTTCACTTGTTCAATAGTTCTTTTAATGCCCAAGATGGTGCCATGTGTTAGTTGCCCGCTATCCCGCAAGCAAATCAGAGTTGGTTAAAGACCTATTGCAAAATGGTGAGGAATGACCCATATTGATTTACCATCTTTTATCTCGGCTATTAGATCTTGGGCGCACTATTGTGGCCACCTTAAATCCTTACAAGGCCTACCAAAGAGACTTGCTACACAACACATGCCTACTATCCTGCACTACCTTTTTCTTGAATATTTTAATAGTTGTGGGTTGACAGGAAACCAATGAGAATTGAGTTGTGGGGCCAGGTCGAGTCCTTAAGAGATTTTTAAATGTACATACTTTAAGTTTATTACTTAAAAAGGGGCCATCCCTAGGTCAACATGAAGGGTTATGACTTAATTATTCTTATACCTACGCTAGGAACATAATGCAAGATTAAAACATTTTTCAATCCACTAAACTTAGAGCTTAGGAAAATATTTTAGAATGAGTGCAACCAATATTTGCTTGGACAAAAGGGGGTGGTAAAACAATGAAACCAATGGCTCAAGTCATGACTTAAATGACTAGGGATGGGTAAACAAAGGTCAACGGTTGATTAGAACAAGAGATTAAGGCCTTTGCATTATTAGAGTTTTAGGAGGGTTTTAGGCCTAATAATTAACCCTTAGCGGATGGAGAATGACACCCTAACCCTCAAATGACCAATGAATGAATTTTTTTTGACATGTTACCATGGGACCACTAGAAATTTCCAAAGTCACCTTTCATATCTCTTGTTATTTTAGTCAAATGCTTAAATAAGAAAAAGGATTTAGTTAAACTTTATTTGATGAGCTAATTTTATTTACTTTTAGTTCTTATCGTAACTATAACCCAAACTCTAATAGTAATTATAATCCTAATGCTAGCCCTAACCCTAACTCTAACCATGTAGTTAAAACCCCACCTCTAAGTTTAACCTAACAACTTTGATTGTAACTCTAACCATATGATATGTTTTATAATTATTAATACTAATTATTTTTACAAAGTAAATTAAATTTATATATTCAACTTTAAACTTTAAACTTTAAATTTATTAATATCTTGCTAAGTGCGTGATACTAATGCATGTATCAATTCCTTCACATCTACTATTATTTTTTTTAAATAAAAGAGGGTAATTTTTTTATTAAATCAGAAGAGCATTACAAAGCAAGAGAAAAAGCCACACAAAAGCACTAAAACAACATCAAATTAAGTTACACCTAAGAAGCACCTCATATCTTCCATAACCAAATCTTCAAGAACCAAAGCCAAATCTTCAGGAAGCTTGCCCCAATCAACCACATTCCAAGTCCCCATCTGCTCAGAATCCCACCTAGCCAAGCCATTAGCCACCTTATTCCACTCTCGAGGGACATTAGAAAACAACAGAGTCCAAAGTAGTGCTCAAAACAACAATTTGCTTGAGCACCACGGCCAGCCTCCAATGCACCTCCTCAAATTGCCTCTTATTTAGAAGATCAATAACAACCTAAGAATCAGATTCACAAACAATCCTTCTCCACCCCAGAGCGCAAACCCGTTCAAAATCTAAGAGAATTGCAGAAGCCTCCATAAGGTTATTAGTATGCTGACCTCTATAAATAGAGAAGAAAAACACCACCACTCTAGAGCTATCTCGACCAATGCCACCAACACCAACATGCCCAGGATTGCCTCTAGAAGAGCCATTAGTATTAATTTTCAGCTCTCCCAGAGCAAGGGGGCACTAGTGACCAGCTCGACTAACCTTCTCCCTCCCATGCCCATGGAGAACAATCCTAAAATTGCTTTCCCCCCTAAGGATAGCCCCAATGCACTAATAACTCCAAAATCACCAGGATCCGCAAGAATAGATAGATCACACTTAGTCGTCAAAGTTTCCTGAAGGGTCCCCAATACTCTCAACCAACGTTGACCAATCAACAATTTCCTATCTAAAAAGATTCTTTGATTGCATTCCAACCAAATATACCAAATTATCAGACTAGGACCAATAACCCAAGCAATTAGAAGAACAAGAGTCCTAACCAAAGGAGACCCTTGACTTTCCCACAGATGGTCCTAACCAAGAGAAAAAATTACACTTAGGCCAAGCAAACTTATTCCACACCTTCTTCCACCATGAGATCTCGGTGCTCCCAAACAACTGCTTATCAAGAACAGTATAGCCTAAAGTAACATATAATCTTCCTTTTGGATCAGAGTCCTAAGCTAACACATCACGCCTAGAGAGGGAACTACAAGCACGTCCTGACAAAATCCCCGCAAGCTCTTGACAATCCTCAACCGTACCACCAGGAGTCCATTCCATTGGGTCCTTCCACCTGAAAATAGTAGCTTGCCCCAAAGTTTGATGAGTTTTAAAATCAGCCATGTGTCATAAAACAACATTAGTAAAATGCTGGCATAAATTCTATAGATGGGGATGTGTAGCCAAAATGGGAGGATATCCATCCCAAGAATCATGCCAAAAAAGAGCATCCTAGCCCTCATTACAAATCAAAAATAGTCCTTGCTTGACCAACCTAGCACCCCTTTTCAGAGTGCCCCAAATCACGGAACCCTTCCCCTCTAATCCAAAGCGAGCCACATCAACACACTCGACCTCACCAAGATAATTTAAGGTAAGGATTTTAGCCCACAACCGATTTTGCTGAGAACACCACTGCCAATACAGTTTCGTAGCTAGAGCTTGCCCATTCAAGTTTGTCCTGCGCAACCCCAACTCACCTTCCTACTTCGATCTACAGATGACATCCCATTTAACCAAGCTCCACTTTCTATGAAGAAGATTGCCTGTCCAAAGGAATTGCCTAGAATTTTTTTCAAAATCTTTGATAAAACTAGAAGGTGCAGAGAGAACAAAGCATCTATATAAAGGAAGGGCTTGCACCACAGAATTTAGTAGAGTCACTCTACCAGTAGAAGAAAGCCACCTGCAAGTCCAATGACTGACCAAATTTCAAAACTTATCAATAATCCCTTGCCAAAATATTTTAGGAAGTGTGCGAATCGCAAGCGGGATGCCCATATAAACTAAAGGAAGTGTACCAATTTGAAAATGAAGAATACCAAAAATCCTCCTTTGAATAATCTTAGGAGTATTAAAAAAGTAAATAAAGGACTTCCCTTCATTGATCTGTTGACCTGAAGCAACCAAGCAACAATCCAGAGTGCTATGCCATCTAACAGCTTCCTGAACCTTAGCACGGCCCAAAAGAGCAGTATCATCCACAAACTATAGATGAGACTGGGTGGGAATGTTATTTCCCCAACTCCACCCCTGGATCAAGCCACACTCCACACAAGATCTTATAAACCTCCCCAAACCTTTAAAAAGAAAAAAAAACAAATAGGGAGACAATGGATCTCCTTGTCTAAGCCCCCTAGAGGCCTTGAACAACTCAGAGGGCTCACCATTAACCAACACTAAGAAGGAAGACGAGGTGACACCACTCTTGACCCACTCAATCCAATCACCAGCAAAACCAAAAGATCCCAGAAGTTTAAACAAGAAATCCTATTTAACATGATCATAAGCTTTAGCCATGTCCAACTTGATGAACATGGCTTTCTCTCTAGAGCTCGCCATAGAATGAATGATCTCAACAAAAATAATGACACCATCCAAAATTTGTCTACCAGCAACAACACCCCCTTGTTCCTCCAAGATTAGCCTACCTAACCAGGGTTTCAGTTGCTCTGCAATTAACTTTATAATTATTTTATACACCATATTGCACAAAGCAATGGGCCTAAAATTATCCAAAGCATTAGCCCCCACCTTCTTTAGTATGAGGGATAGAAAATTAACATTCATAGATTTCAACATTTGTTTGTTCATAAGAGATTCTTGAACAACCACTAGAAGGTCCAATTTAATCACTTCCCAAAACTCTTGGAAGAATTCTACGGGGAACCCATTAGGCCCAGGGGCTTTTCCTCTTTTCATCTGAAAAACAACTGCTTCAACCTTAGTTAGAGAGATATGGCTGAGCAAATATTCATTCATTTCTCTAGTAACCAAAGACAGTATGCTACCCAAGATCAAAGCTTCATCCTCCTCTGCAGAAGGGGAGTCCTCAGACAACAACACAGAGAAGAAATGAATAGATTGAGCAGAAATAGAAGCAGAAGAAGATAAAATCTCTCCATTCCCTGACACTAAAGAGGAGATAAAATTACATTGCCTTCTATCCTTCACTAAGTTGTGGA
>VDFB02320829.1:0-36481 GCA_007258455.2 Sequoia sempervirens
CTAGTTTTCTACTTTAGCTTAGCCTACGGATTTCCGGAAATAGGCTAAATCCAAAAGAAGAGTATATGGCCAAAATGGGGACATTACAGTCCGCCCTTCCCAAAATTGCTTGTCCTCAAGCAATGCCACAACACTCCAAACTGATCCCACCAAACATATAGGATCCCGGGGTCCCATGTCCATCTCTGAAAAACCCCACCATGCTGATGCTGCTCGACTCTGATCATACAAATGAAATCATTGCACCATAACTGCACTAACCATCCCTACAACCTCAAAGTGATAACATGCCTGAAATTCAAGTCGGACAACATAGAAGGAATTGAATCAAAATCTAGCAACGTCTCATGCTCAATAAACTTTGAGGAATTAACATTTACAATGTCAATGTCAATCACCATTCTGAGAACAAAGAAGAATAATCTAAACAACTCAAAAATATTCTCATCAACATCACTCCTCAAAGCATCAAACCAAATCACAACAGCAAATGTGATTCCATCATAGCTATTTGCAAAGGAAAAAACAGCTCTTTGCAAAGTCATAGCAACTGCATCCTCAAAGCTCCTTAAGGATGTATAATGCCTCCTCTGAGTAATTCTGACATATTCAAGAAAAACTCTGAAAACTTCTACCAATCTCTCCCCCAAAGTCTCAAAAAGTTGAACCAAATCAAGCAAAGGTTCGCTGCCCCAAACACTAGTGCAAGAGATTGTACAAAGAAAGCCACTAGAACATAACTTGAACACCATCCTATACTGATTTGAATCACTATTAAACACCATTACCCACTTTTGAAGCCAAAAATCATCATTGATAAAAGATTGTGAAAAGAAAAAATGAGTGTACCAGCTGCCCATGAAATTTGAAATGAACCACTTAAAGTCTGACTTTAGGAAAATCAATGTGCAAAGAATTGAACAACTGCTGCAACACTGAAAATCAGTGTCCATAATAGCACAACTACTCAGGCTCAAGGCTGGAAACATCCTCTCAAGAAACTCCAACCCAACATTAAACCTTCCTTTGTTCAAAATATCTCTCCAATTCACCAGTTGATGAGCAGAAAGAACCATCAAATGGTTGGTAAAGATGGGGGCCGCATCAAAGATTCTAAGAATTGAATCCTTATTTCTCCAAATATCCTTTTTTCTACTTGCAACAATCTCCATCAAGCCATGTTGAGAATTCCAAGCGTGAATTCCCAACTGCAAATAATCTCCAACACATTGGGAAGAATTCCCAACATATCTCCAAGAGCCATAGTGAAAGTCTCGAGCACACAAATCCATGTAGTCAACTGCAACCATCAAAGCAAAGTTTGAACCTTTCATGACCAGCATTTTAGAATAATCCCTCATCAACAATGCACAATCTAGAAACCAAAGGGGCAAGTCTGAAAGTGCTCCCACAATTTGATGCATCTCTCCAAGACCTGACATCATCAACCATTTTAAGATAGGTGGTACTCTTCCATTGGTTAATGCTGAGTGAAAACCAGCCAGTTCAAGTTTGAACACCATTAAATGCTCATTTACTATCCATCCCAAGAGAGTGTTTCTTGACATATAGAATGGATCCACCAACATTATCTTATGCTTGACTATAAAATTATGCATGTCAAAAACATAAAACTTCTTACCAATACCATCCACATAGAAATTATCAATCAACTCATAATTTAACAAATCATGTGAAGATGGTGGATTGTTGTACACAATCATAGAAACAATATTTCCTTCATCCCTTTTGTTGGTGTCTTCATAAAATTCATGCACATCTTCTTCAACTTGAAGATGCCCATCATTAGTTGTTGATCCATAGAATGTCGCGTGATGAATATCACACACATTACCAGTCATCACATCTAGCTCATGTCTGCAAGCTATCCCTTCTTGAGGCAAATTCTCTTCCCAACTCAAGAGTTCACACTCTTGATTTACCTTACAATCACTATCAACATATTGAATCTCTTTGGCATTTTGCATTGTTTCAACATTATGGAGTTCATTTATTCCTTCAACTATTTGCTTGATCTCCATTAGCCTTGTATTAGCTTCTTGTTCCATAAGTGTGGCTGCCATAGATGATTGATTTTCTGTTTTGCAAAAAGAGTGATGAGCTAAGGTAAGATCAAGGTAAAGACGATCAACCTCTTTCTCCTTCTCTTGGTAGGCATCATAGGTCTCTTCTGCAAACTTAATAGCATTATCTCTATCTGAGAGCAAATGCAAATAATCTATCTTTAATGATTCCAATGCTTCTTTGATAGTTTGCAACTTGGAAAGAGTGACTCCTTTAACTCCATTCTGTCTCTCTTCAAACTGAAACTTCCAGTAGAGTTCTTCAACAAAATTGTGTGTGCTATCAAATCTTGATAATGCTTTAACAATTTTCTCTTCTGAAACCATTAAATTATCCTTCAAAACTTGCAGCTCTTTAGGCCCATGATCATAATCAGCAAAGAAGCTTTGCTCATCAAACATCAACTTTTCTGGTTTATTTTCTTTGGCAAGATTTTCAAAATCAGCTTCTTTACAAACCTCTTCACTACATAACCTCTGAATAGAAGGCCTATCAGCAACTTCATCAAGCAAATTATTATCTCTATCTTTACCTTTCAAGTTCTCGTACTCTTCTTGTGTGTCAATCTGAAAAACACCCAAACCATTTTCTGATTTTAAAACATTCTTCTTTTCAACATAAGAATTCATGTTCGCATTCGCCTTTGCTGCAACTTCTCCTTCAAAAATCACTTCATTACTTGCAATGCAAACTGATTTTTGAACTTCATCAGGATCAAAGGGGAATTTATCCCACTCCAGTTCTTTATCATACCTTGGTGACATCGCACCTGGATCCCAAATGTGAAAGGTTTGATTGTAATGATCAATAGGAAAGAGATCATCATGCTCCTCTTGAACTATTGACTCTTTGAATGAGTCACTCCTCAACCCACTTGAACTGAAATCTTCATCTATAACTTTCTCCACAGATGTAGTTTGATAATCAAACCCACTACCACCCAAGTCACTAGCATTATATCGGATTAAAGAATCATCAAAGCTGGTTGCTTTGAATATTTTGTCATTCTTTTCTTCAATGAAATTATCTTGAGTAGATGTGTTGCTGATTTTATCATTAGTGCCCACATACATACCAAAGAAGTCTTCTTGGACACTTGTCATTAATTCTTCATATGGAATTGGCTCAGCAAGAAGTAGAGAATTATCCTTCACTAAATCTTCAACAAGAGGAGATAAAAACACATCGGAATCACCATCAACAACATTACTTTCGTAATGGTCATAAGCTGGTTCAAAGACACCATTAGTATTTGCTTCATCTTGCTCTTCTTCAACGTACTTATCCCACACAACTGTTCCACCAGCATCTTTTGAGAAGCCATTTGTCTCGAGATCTTCATTGCTTGAATCCTTATTAGGACTCAAGACTGCTATAATGATCTTCTTACCATAATAATCTTCATTATTTCCCATCCCATGCAAGTCTAGGAATGTATTTTGGGACTCTAACTTAATCTTCTCATTTTCCAAGGTATCTTCATCAAGCCCACTTTCATTTTGAACCAAAATGTGCACCTTGCTTGTGTCTTCTTCAACACTAATTGACTGATTTTTCTCTTCAATTTGCTTACTTGTGGGCTATAAACCACAAACAGATCCTTTTGCTTCTTCCTTCCTTGATTCTTCAACCATGGCAAGTTATGCTTCTCTTTTAATTTTATTCTTGATGTAATTGACCACACCAACTTTTTTAGGATACCTAATCAACACACAATTCAAGTAGCAGTCAAAATAAACATCGTTCTTGAACTCATCTGACATACTCTGATATTCTGCATGGAATATGGAAGCATCATGTTCACATTCCCTCCTGAACTGTTCGACAAATCTGTTGATGTCCATTGTGGCAACACTAATTTTCGGTTCTTCCCAACAAGATGGCATGAACTTCTGCTCTGATACCACTAAAATATGCTAACCAATTTTTTCGAAGGAATTACACAACATAAACCAGCAATAGCCAACTGGATTAGCGTTAGCATCAAACTGAAAACCAAGCTTGAAAGAACTCAACACCAAGAATGCACACTCAATCCCAAGGAAGGATAGGTGTTGTCATATGGCGGAGAAACTAAAGAACAGTACTTGAAATGAAACAAACTCAACGTCAAGAATGTGCACTCAAGATCCCATTGAGGGCGAGGTGCTAACATATGACGGAGTTATTAATTGAAAACTAAAATAAATAGGCGGATAACCAGCCATAAGACAATTTCCACACTACCACCAAACAGTGGGGGGAAAAAGACTACAATTAAAACACTTCGTCTGCTGCGACAGGCATCCACTTAAGAGTGGGGATTCACCACTTGAGAGTGGGTACAAAGATATATCAAATGTTCGTTCTTCCACACTGGCGGTAAACCATCCAGGGGTAATTAATATGAAAGTAAACAAGTAATTTGCAGCAATGACATTGGTTGGATTAGTACTACTAAATCTCAACCTTACAATTCAAGAGTTTGTAAATACAAGTATTACAATGATAGGAAATAAAGCCAAGAAGAGAAGAATGTATTCTATCAATGTTCTTTGACTTCCCAATGATAAATTAAAGGCCAAACTGAAAATTAATGCAATCTGATATAAAAATCTGAGTTCTGGAAATTTTGATCAGCAAACTATAAAAACCATAAAATGCTCATAACTTGGTCAAATTACCTCCAAATGACGTGAAATCAGTTGCAATGATCTCCTGGAAGATAGGCACCCATTCCATGATGAAGAAATAGCAGCAAATGATGAGTATTATTTTCTTAGTACAATTCCCAATGTTCCAGAATGGTACGGCCTTGAGCAAGGGCGATTTTGACAAGTAAAAATCATAAACTCAAAACTAAAATCTGAAACTCTCCAAAGATGGTCACCTTGGGTGTAGGAATGGATTGGAAAAGTACCCACAAGCAAATTAAATTCACTCCAAAAGCTGTATGCAAAAACCACTTTCAGCTGTGACTGTATCAGCAACTTCAAAACTGGAAATTTCATCAAAATCTTCAACTATTGAGCTCAATCTGCTAGTCCGATTTGAGAAGCAGCAAATGACCAACTAGGTGTTGTATTTCAAACACGAAATTGGATTGGAACTAGGAGGTAAGCATCCCTCGAAGTATTAAACAAGTTGTCATTTCGACAGCATAACATTAGCATAAAAATATTGGATAATAAGCTCTTCAAACAGCAGCAATATATAAGCTTTTGTTGGCAAATGAAGCAACAAGAACTCTTCAAATTCCAAGAAGTTGAATCACTTCAACTTCCAAAAGGATGCCACCTTTTTGCCTCTTACTTTTTGAAATAATAAAATATCATTCAACTTCCCCTTTAGGCATCCATTTCATATTGCAACAATAAAGCATTTATTAAATAATTAAATGCTCACTTGACCCCTTTATGTCCCCTTCTTTAAAACAACTTGAAGTCATCAAGCCTAGGCGTGGGGTACAACTTCAGGACATGAAAATTGACTAAGTCTGAAACTCAGTCCAAGGAGATAACCAAAAACAAAACCCAAGCTGCAACTGATGAATTGCTAAAAATAGCAAACTGACAAATGCCAAACTGAACCAAGTTGATGATGATGCTTCTGCCAAAAATGAACTTACTAAAAATAGCAAATGCCAAAAATAGTAAGTTAACTTCAAAACCATCAGAAAGCCAAACTGAACACTGAACTGCAAAGGATTGAATTGCTGCTAGATAAATACTGCCAAAAGATAGACTTGCTAAAAATAGCAAACTGCTATAAATAGCAAGTCTGCACAACATCCTCTGAACACCAATTGAACAGAATCTGAAAGAGGAAACCCTAGTTTTCTACTTCAGCTTAGCCTACGGATTTCCAGAAATAGGCTAAATCCAAAAGAAGAGTATATGGCCAAAATGGGGACATTACAACCTAATAGGAGCAAGTGAAGCATCACAAAAAAACCTAATATTTATTTCCCACTATAGACCCCACACCATATGCAACACAATAAGTGACCAAAGAAATGAAAGAGAGGGATTGAATGAAGGAGAAAACCACTGAGACCACAAATCTGCCACATAACAGGGGAAAACCTAGCTTAAAAATTCCAAAGATGAAGCACATGGGCCCAAAAAATAGAAGAAAACCTGCAACCAACAATTAAATGATAAACATCCTTTGTAGCCTCCTCCCACAAGTGACACCTATTGGGCATCATAAAACCCACTTTCTAGAGATTGTTTATAGTCAAGATTTTATCTTGACAAAGTAACCAAAAAAGAATTGTTAACTTTAGGAATTAACTTCGGGAACCATAACTTAGCCCAAAGTGGAGGAGGGCCAAAGACATTAGTCTAATTATAAAAGTTAGAGACCACCAAAAATTTTATCATTCAAGGGAAAATTTCAAACCACCTTGTCAACTAAAGAGCATACCATAATATGAATCAATGATGAGAATTGATATAGAGACTCAAGCTACCTATGCACCACATGGATCCTTTTCCATATTCCTTCAACAATATAATCAGCCACAAAGATTCCAAAGGAACAAATGCAAAGGTATCGAAAAGGAGCTTCCCAAGGCTCATCTTTAAGGGGACCATTTCCAGTCCACCAATCATCCCAAAAGAGGATACTCCAGTCATTACTGAGAAACCACCAAGGACCAAACGAGACAATTGATCTAGCCTTTAACATAAAGTTCCACAAAGTAGAACCCAAAGGGGGGGAAAATCCTTCCACCAGAAGAGCTTTGAACTTATCAATACCACACAAATACTTGCTAGATATAATCAAAGACCATTGCTTACCCCGAAGAAGAATGTTCCTTAATTGCTTAGCAAGAAGGGACAAATTAAATTCCTTCATTTTCTTTGTTTACCCAATCCACCTTTCTTTTTAGATCTACACACTTCATCCCAAGAAACTAGATGCATTCTCATTTTTTCCTCCACACCTAAGAAATGCTTTTGAATACTCTCAATCTTTTCCTAGAATTTCCTAGGCATCTGAAAGAGACTCAACACATATACTGGAAAATTCTGCAAGATTTAATTACTTGAATCTTACCTACCTAACTAAGCAAAGCTCCTTTCCAACCAACTAACTTAGAATTAAATTTATCAGTAAAACCCCTCCAAAAAGAGTCAAGAACAACACTAGTACAAAGAGGCGGACCCAAATAAATAGAAGGAAACTCCCCAATTTCACATTGTAGGATCCAAGCTATTCTATGCTTTCTTCACTCTAGAGTGTTCAGGAAGTGATGTCACACCGCTCAAAACCCACATAAATCACAACAATAGATACCAACACAAAAGATGTGATATAGAAAAATAACTCACTTTCAATTATTTTTAGAAAAAGAAATTATAGATTCAAAATTGACATGCTATAGCCTCATGGGCTTGATTCATTACAACAAAATCAACTCTAAAAGTAAATTATATTATTTGGATCCACAATCTGCACTAATGGAGCGACCTTATACAACCCCCACTTATCCCTTTTTATTTTACCCAATAACCGCCCTAGAATGTTCTAGAAAGTGTAACTTTCCCTTTTGTTTTGGTGCCAAAAGTCCCGCTATTTGATTTCTTGCCTAGGAAGATATTTTAATGGAATTCACTTTTTAGAGGGGCAACTTCACAGGGTCATAACTTTTGATCCAGGTGTTTGATTTACTATTATAAAATATTGTTGGAAATATCTCAAAGAGATCTACAATGTTGAATCCATCAGAGATTGATTCATCCACTTTTTGAGTTATTTTGGGGCCTCTAAGGTTTTCATATCAGAATTTGAAGCTGCATTGGAGAAATTTCTTAGGACAAAAACATTAATATCTCTCAAACCATGCAAGGTATTGAGATGTTTCTTTCATGACTAAATTTTTTTCTTAGTTCTACTTCTTGGGGTAAATTTTTGGGTCCATAGGAGCCCATTTAGGCTAACTTACTAAAATAGTAAGTGATCATTTTTTTCCTTTTCTATCTTTTGATTATCTTACACCCCTTAAGTGCCATCATGGAACTCAAAACAACTAAAGAAATTAAGGAATTTTTTTTGGGGGTGATGCAAGATTGCCCTACACCGTTGGATACTCCTGCATTAGATACCCAGGGTAATTTGAAAAGTTCCCCTATCACTTCTCAAGAGTTAGAGGAAAACCAAGATAGTTAACCTTAGCCTCAAACAACCATGATGAATATTCAATAGGCCTTCCTCTCCACTTCACCAAGTACTCTGCATATTGCATGTTTCTTGTGCACTTACCCACATGACTATCCAAAGTTTCTTCTATCTCCTCCTTTTTTGTAGGTGCTAGAATATTCCAACATGCTTCTATTATTTCTTCATCAGTTCCCCCTTCATGATATTATATTAAATCTAAAATGTTAAACATACGTGAAATATGAATTTCATCTAGAAACTCTACCTCATATGCATTTCATAAATCATGCTTCTTAAAGATCTTGCATGGTCCAAACTTCTTCATCTTTAACTTGTATGCAGCAACTGGAAACCTTCCCTTTTGCAAATGAATGATGACTTCATCTCCTACCTGGAACTCCTTATACCTCCTTTTATAATCTTCCTTAGCCTTATATTGTGAGTTCATCTTATTGATATGTGTCTTCACCTCTTCATGAAAATTCTTCAAGTGCTTACCAAAATCTTCAGCCTTAGCACTACTCTTCTCCCCCTTATCCATATTTCTAAATTCAGAAGCAGTTCTTGGACTACTCCCATACACAATTTGGAATGGTGATTTACCAGTACTCATGTTGACAGAATTGTTGTAAGAAAATTCTACCTATGGTATAATCAAATCCCATCCCTTGGGCTTATCTCCTACTAAGCATCTTAGCAAGTTACCCAAACACCTATTCACCATCTCCGTTTTTCCATCAATTTGTGGATGGTGTACATAACTGAACTTCAAATCTGTCTTCAAATTATTTTGTAATGTCCTCCAGAAATAACCAACAAATTTGGTTTCTTTATTTGAAACTATACTCTTTGGTAGACAATGTAGTCTCACCACCTCTCTGAAAATAACTCTACAATATGAACAACATCACTGGTTTTATGACATGGAATTAAATGTGCCATCTTTGAAATTCTATCCACCACCACAAATATGGAATTATTCCCTCTTTGTTTCCTTGGAAATCCAAGAAGAAAATCCATGTTAATGTCCTCCCATGGCCTCTCAGGTATAGGTAATGGCTGATACATTCCAATATTCTAACTTGCTCCTTTCACCATCTGACATACTCTACAACTTTGTACAAAATTCTTAACATCTTGTTGTAATTGTGGCTAGTAATAATTCTCACTACCAAGAGCAACGGTCTTATCTCGACCAAAATGTCTAGCCAATCCTCCACTATGCTTCTCCTTAATTAGATTCTCTATCATAGAACTCCTTGGAATGCACAATTGGCTTCCTCCAAAAAAATATCCCATCTTAGATTAAGAAATACAACCATCTTGTCCTATCCAATGTAACAGGTTCCAAACAAGCCTTCCAAGGTTCTGTAAAGTCTAGATCTTCAAGATACAAAATCTTGAGTTCATTGAACCCAACAACCTTTATATTCATCTCTATCAACACATTTTTCCTTCTACTCAAGGAATGTGTGACTCTGTTTGACCTTCCACTCCTATGCTTCAAAACAAAATTACAACTTTGCAAAAACTCAACCCATTTTAAGTGCCCTTGATTTAACTTTCCTTTAATATTGAGATACTGCAAAGCCTGGTGATCAGTATATAAAAAAAATTCTTTTGGAAACAAATAGTGTCTCCATTTCTTCAAATCCTAAACTATAGCATAAAACCCCTGATCATAGACAAAATATTTCTTCTTAACATCATATAAATTCTCACTAAAATAGACAATAGGCTTACCTTCTTGACCCAAAACAACTCCTATAGCAGTGCCACTAGCATCACAATCTACCTGAAAGACCTTATTGAAATCTGGAAGTTCCAAAATAGGTTGCTTTGTAACTTTCTTCCTCAACATATCAAACTTTTGGTTTCTCATGTAGTCTACTTAAACTCTTTTCTATTCCATCTCATTGCTTCAGTTAGAGGTGCACAAATACTATGGCAATTCTTAATAAAATTTATGTAAAAGATTACTAGACTATGAAATGACCTTACCTCTATAACATTCCTCAGCGTAGGCCATTCAATGATAGCTCTCACCTTCTCTGGATCCATTTTAAGGCTCTCTGTTGAGACAAAAAAACCCAAATACACCAACTCTCTCTTCACAAAACTACATTTCTTTAAATTAATCAACAACTTCTCCTCCATTAGCTTCTCAAAAACTCTTCGGATGTGCATCAAGTGCTCCTCCAATGTCAACTGAAAATCAAAATATTATCCAAATAAATTATAACAAATTTTCCTAAAAATTCTTTCAATACCTCATTCATAAGTCGCATAAATGTGCTCGGTGCATTGGTTAGCCAAAAAGGAATGACTAACCACTCATACAATCCCTCCTTGGTTTTAAAGGTTATCTTCCATTCATATCCTTCTCTAATCTAGATCTAGTGATATCCTCTCTTCAAATCTATCTTCGTGAAGTACTCAACTCCACTCAAACAATCCATAATGTCATCCATTCTCAGCAAGGGAAATCTATACTTGATGGTGATTTTGTTGATGACTCTAGAATCTATACACATATGCCATTCCCCATCCTTCTTTGGTGCTAGTACTGCAAGTACTACACATGGACTCAAACTCTCTCCAATCAATCCCTTCCGTAACAACTCTTGCACTTGTTAGTTCAAATCTTCACTCTCTACTGGAGTCATACGATGAGCTTCCTTATTCGAAAAACTCGCTTCAAGAATCAGGTCCATTTGATGACTAATATTTCTTACTAGAGGAAAACCTTCAAGTGTTTTATAAAAAATTATAGCTTGAAATTCATTCAACAAATCTAAAACCTCTACAGTTACCTCAGTAGTATCTTCTTTATCAACTCTAGGGATCAACGCAAAACACATATTCTCATGCCTCATACCTTCTAGGAACTTTCTTCCATCAACCAAAAAAAATCTTGCATTATTGCATACCTTTTCTTCTACCTCTTTCAAGGGCATCAACTTATGATGAACCCCATCCTTTTTCAAGGAATAGGTGTTGGCATGTCCATCATGTACTACTCACCGATCAAACTGCCATAGTTTTCCTAACAACATACGACAAACATCCATAGGTATAATATCACACAATACCTCATCATGGTAATTTCTAATCTTGAACTTTACTAGACATTGTTCATTTATGAAGGCTTTATGATCCTTCTACAACCAAGCAATTTGATATGGGTTCAGATTCCTTCTTATCTCCAACCACAACTTAATAACCATCTCTTCTGAAACAAAGTTATCAGTACTACCTCCATCAATAATGACATTACGAAATTTACCTTCACACTTACATCTGGTGTGAAACAAATTCTTCCTTTGATTTTGTTCCTTCTCATTCAACAAGGCTCTTCTAGTAACAAGAACCTCTCCTCTTTTTTCATCCTCAGAATGTGAAGACTCAACATCTTCATCTACATGTGCAACTCGTGCATTAACCTTAGGTCTTCTATTTGTCCTTTCATGATGTTGAGGATACTCATAGGCTCTATTTCCTTCTTCTCCGCACTAGAAATAGGTTCCACAAGAGCCTCCTCTTCTTGATCCTCATCCAAATCTTCCTCTTCCTCTTTGGTCTTCATTATTTTGATCACGAGGATGGTAGGTGTTATCTCCTTTCTAGTTTTGACGGCTACTAGATCCTTCATCCTTCTTTTGATCTTCATTTCGAGCTCCATATGACTGTCCACTAGTCTTTCCACCATGACCCCCACCTCTTTGCTTGCTTTCAAATCTTCTATTCAACTTTTCTTCTACCTTCAAAGAAAACTCGTATGCATCTTGAATGGTAGACATTCTTGCTAGACACAACTCTTCTTGAATACTAAACTTCAACCCATTTATGTAACAAGCAACTTTCTCCTTATTGGCCCCAGAATGTCCCGTTTTGATCAAGACATGGTAAAATTCTTTTGTATACTCCTTGATGGATTTTCCCACTTGTTTCAACCCTTCCATCTTCTTCAACAAATCTAGCTCATAATCCATAGGAATGAACTGTATTTCTAATTTGTCCACCATACGATCCCATCTTGTTATTTTCTCTTTTCCTCCTCGATTTCATTATGGTTGTACTTCTTTCCACAAAATATTTGCATGACACTTTAGCTTGGTCTTTGCATATTTGGCCCTCTTAGGATCTTCCAACTCCTCATACTCAAAGTACTCCTCCATATCATTTATCCAATCAATCAACTCTTTTGGGTTAATATTTCTAGAAAATGCAGAAACATTGATCTTTGGCCTTTTCCCAATATTAGAGATGGCCTTAAATAATCTGACTTTCTCTGGATCTTCTGCTTCTTGTTCTTCTTCGAATTTTTCCTCATTTTCAGCTTCATCATCACTTTCATTTCCTCTTCTTTGCTCAAACCCTCGACGTAGCTCCTCTTTCAATGCTTGAACTTTTCTCTATAGGGCTCTAAAACCCTCTTTTGGTACAATAACATTTCTTCCACAACCACAATTTCTTCACAGAGGCATTCTGATCAGTTTTCATAGAAACCCACAACCACAAGTCCTGGTGCAAATTTCCTCACATTTGACAATATATTTACATAATCAAGAAAACCTACTTTGATACCACTTGATGAGGGCCACACCGCTACCAACACAGAAGATGTGAGACAGAAAAATAAATCACTTTGAATTATTTTCAGAAAATGAAATTATACATTCAAAACTGACATGCTATAACCTCATGGTCTTGATTCATTACAACAAAATCAACTCTAAAAAAAATATATTATTCAAAACCACAATTTGTACTAATGGAGCCACCTTCTACAACCCCCACTTATCCCTTTTTATTCCACCCAATAACTGCCCTAGAATGTTCTAGAAAGTGTAACTCTCCCTTTTTCTGGCCCCAAAAGTTCCATCGTTTGATTTCTTGCCTAGGAAGATATTTTAATGAAATTCACTTTTTAGAGGGGCAACTTCACGAGGCCATAAATTTTGATCTGGGTGTCTAATTTGCTATTATAACATATCATTGGAAAGTTCTCAAAGAGATCTACAACACCAAAGCCATTAGAGATTAGTTCGTCCACTTTTCGATCTGTTTTAGGGCCTCTAATGTTTTCATATCTGAATTTGAAGTTGCATTGAAGAAATTTCTCAAGACGGAAACTTTAATATCTCCCAAACCATGTAGCGTATTGAGACAATTCTTTCACGAATGAATTTTTTTTTCAGTTCTGCTCCTTGGGGTAAATTTTTAGGTCCATACCAGCTCATTTAGGCTGACTTACTAAAAATAGTAAGTGACCTTTTTTCGCCTTTTCTGGATTTTGACTATCTTACACCCCTTAAGTACCATCATGGAACTCAAAACAACTAAACAAATTAAGGAAAAACAATTTTTTGGGTGATGCAATATTTCTCTATGCCATTGGATGCTCTTGCATTAGGAAGAAAATAATACTTTAAAGAAGACTAAACTTCTACCTAGAAGCAAATTCATACCTTTGCAAAATCAAACAGATAGATTTTTCCTCAAAAACTGATTCCTCTACAAGGATGATAGTATCATCCACAAATTGCTAATGGGAATAGGTTTGATTGGAAGAAGACGGTTGAAGTCCCATTAAAGAACCTTCGTTGACAAATTTTTGAATAAATCTTCCAAGAGACTCCACCATTATAATAAAGAAGAAAGGTAAAATAGGATCACCTTTCCTTAAACCTCTTGAACTACTAAAAAAAGATGAGGGAGATCCATTAACCAACACATAAAAGTTAGGAGTAGAAATTAGCTACCCAACAAGCTACAACAATTTGTCAACTCACACGATCATACACCTTCACAAGATCCAACTTAAGAAGAAAGCCAAAAAATTTATTAACCATCAAAGAGTGAATATTTTCATAGACAGTGATTATGGAATCAAGAATCTGCCTCCCCAAAATGAAGCCATTCTGCTGAGGAGAGATGATCTGAGGAAGAGCCTTCTACAACCTCAAAGCCAACACTTTCAAAAATATTTTATAAATAGAATTGCATAAGTTGATCAAATAAATTCCATTGAGAGAAGAAGCACTTGATTTCTGAGGAATTAGGATAATAAAAGTGGAGTTTAGCTACTCCAACAAGTGCCTACTACGGGTGTCCCACAATACTGGTTTACAATTTTTGGCCAAACTGGACACTGAACTAATTTTTACAAACTAAATCTTCACTTTCAGGCACCTATAGTGGCTAAACCATGAGGAATTTGAAGATGAAGCAAACTAGTGATTGTGACATTTTTTCTGTAGATTCTAAATATATTTTTTTCAAAAATTTTGGAATCATATTGCACTTATTTTTCCATTTCCTTTGAAAACTAGTTTTTTTCAGTAAACACCATTTTTAAGGAGTGATGCTCACCATATACAACACAAAGAAAATTTCATGAAGGATAAAATTCTATATTTTTTGAATTTAGATTTGTAACTATGATATCTAGCACTTTCATTTGGTTTCATAGTGTTTTATTCAATATTTTTTCCTTAATCAAGTTTCAAAGTCAAACCAATTACAATTTAGACATAGGAAGATTGTATACAACATGGGTTTTTTTGTATGTATCGAAATTCTTTTTTTTTGTTGGATCAAGGACTTCAATATCTAGTGCACTGATATTTTTAAATTTTTTTTTGATAATCTGCTATTTTTTCACATGTGCAGAACAAAGAGCTCAATTTTTGGTGAAAAACCTACATTCACAAGAAATAAAAAATAAATAATAATAAAATTAAATTCATCTAAAATTATACTTTTTGGGAAGCTTACATTAAGGACTACATACTTATAAAAAATAAATTTTAAATGAATTCATTTGATCCCCCAAAAGGAAATCAAAAGTTGTTTTTTATCAACATCTTGATAGGTGTAAAGGAGACTTCATTATAGTTATGGTTTAAAACTAGCATGGTTTTATCCAAGGGGGTTTGATCTAAGGTGGTTCGATCAAACCCTATTCAATTGGAATCCTTCAAATGGAACTTTTCAAGGCTTAAATCCTTATATTTTCTAAAAATATTTGATTTTAGCAAAAATCAGGATCTCCCGAAAATTGTAAACCAATATTGTGGGATCACCCCTACCAAAAAACTCCTTGGTAGCATCAGAAACATTTGTAAAAACAATATTTCAAAAGGTTTTGTTGGCGTTTAAATTCACACCTCTAGAATGCAGATTTGAAATGGACAACTATGTACAGATAAAATGCTCTTCAAATTAGGAGGGGAAGCTCTCTCTTGCTGATGGTATGAAAGAAAGTAAATTAAAACTAATTTGCCTATCTTTTTTATTCAGCTAGAGCACAAGGTTTATTAAACACAAATGTCGCAGTTGAGATTTTCTGATTTAAGAATTCCAACTCAGACTAACTTAAGCTAAAGATTTTTCTAACATCTCAAGTAATATGCAGAGAAAGAGAATTAGAAATGAACAAGGTTGATTTCTCTGACAAAGGCTTAAGAGAACTCTTTCTTAACATACATCTACACACTTCAATGCAAGCTGAAATTAAGAGCACAAAAGAATAACACAATAAACAAAAATCTGAGACATTATACCAAGGCAAAGGAGGCTCATGATTTTATTTCTCAAACTTCTGGAACAAAATTTACTAAGCACATGCCTTGAACAAGAACTTGCAGCTAAAGAGGTTTGCAAAACTTGTTCTTACACAATAGGAACATCAATTACAATAACTACTTATTGGCTAAAAGAGACTCAAAAATTCCCTATCATAAACACAATTGAACGACACTAAATAACAAATAGAAGGCACTATAGGCTCAACATTTTGTTATCACTAGCATAGTTAAGGAAAAACTAATGAGCAAAGGCTCTTATTTATAGGCAAGCAGAGGAGTAGGGAACCCTAAAATCTCCTTGCTTTTACAACTAGGGCTTGCTTAGGAAGCAAGCTTTATTTCTAAATCTAGAAAGAAGATAACAACTAACACCTAAGAAAGAAGAAAAAGCAGGAAACGCCAACTATTACAATTTATCTTCTTTCTCTTCTTCAAAGAATGGATAAGAATTGTTCCAAGAATAGAAAGAAAGCAGAAAGAAAGCTTCTAGATGAAAGCTGCTTTAAATCTCAATGACATCTGCTAAAAAGTAGAAAACTGTGTCCTAATCAGGTGCATCTATACCCTCAATAGAAAAGTTACGCTTTTCTAAGATATCCTCTCCATCTGCAATTGATCTCAAGAAATCTTCAACCTCATTGGCTGCCTTTTCAAACCTTGCTTACATCATGGAAATGTGATTTGGCATAGTCTTATGTTTTTCCTTCATCCATTTTTGTGCAATCTTCTTGTTGTATTTGTCCTTGTACATCTCCCATATCCTTTCACATTCACCCTTAGAGATAGTGACACTTTTAGGCCAGGGAGGAATGGAAAAGCATCTCTCGATCACATAAGGTTTCAGACTACAAATCAATCTGCCATCAACTGATTGAATCTCCCTTGTAGCCAGATTGTAATGCTTGATGCAAGCGATTACGAACTCGAGGCTTTGAACTGATATAGGAATAGACGCTACTGCAAGGAGTCCAGAGTGTCCCAATTTTTTGATTGAAGTGTTTCCTGCGCTCTCCAAAGCACGTAGATCAAACAACGACTTGATGTGATGCAAGTCCGTCTAAACTATTTTGATGAAATTGTGGCAGAGAGCTGATTTGGCCTTGAAATCATTGGGAGTGTATTTCATTTCGAAAACCTTGAAGAATGACTGTAAACTCGCCTAGGTTTAGACAAGTTTTGAACAACTTTCTATTTTTAGAATGTTGGTTTTTCGACCTCAAACGGACAAATTTTTGGAAAATTTTCTGAGATATGGATTTTGCTCAGAATTTTGTTGCAAGACAACCCAGATCGTCTATTTTTGAAAATTTTGAATTTAGACTAAAAAAGTAGCAAACCCTAATTTCTTCAATTTTTCATTGAAAAAGTTGGCACCTGGGTTTTGTTCAGAATGCAATTTGAAATGGACTGACCAGTTGATCATATTTGAAAAATACTGATGGCTGATGGAAAAAGCAACAAACCCTAGAATCTAAAATTTTCTTGAAAAAAAGTTGTGATCTGGGTTTTCTTTAGAAGACTGATTTAAGAGGACCCAGATGATCAAAAATTGAAAACACTGAGGATTTCACTGACATGCAAATAAAAAGCAGTTGTTGCAAGTTGAGAAGATTTCTTGAAAAATTCTTTAGAAGAATGAGTTGAGCAGACCCATAAGGCTGAAAATTGAAATCTTTGATCTTCTCCTTCAAAAATTTGATGGTTTGGATAAAAAATCACAAAAAAACAAGGTCTTATGTTGGTGGTCTGAAAATTATTTTCGAAAATCAACAACTCTGAGCTTTTGAATCTTGAAAAATCTCTTCAAATTTGCTGCTCCACTTTCTCCTTGGGATGCCACCTACAAAAATAATGAAAATTGCATGAAAGAGAGATGCTAAATAGACTTAGTGTTTGAAATAGGTCTGCCTTCTTTTTCTTTAATCTTCAAAACCCTAAAATAAGCTAGTTCGATGAACTTGGACGTTCTCTTCATTTTGCAATTTTGAAACTTTGAAAATTTGGCTAAGGCATGACAAGTTGGGCGCCCTTCTTGGCTAGGGGTGCCAACTTCCTCCAAAGTTAGTCATTTTGGAAAATTTTCAACTTTTCACAATTTTGAAACCCTACTTTGACCCCGATCTTCAACTTCCAGATTGATCCAATGAGCGAGCTGGATGATTCATCGTGTAGCCTGACTAATTCTAAGATCACCCTGGAGGTAATTCTGGCTAAAAACTTTGTTTTGACCTCCAAATTCATGGGAGCCTATTTCCTTCAGGGGCGCCTATTTTGTCTAGAGTTAGCCATTTTTATGTTCATGAAGTTCCTCTTCTTTCCCTTTGATCCTTTGATGAATTCTCAATTCTGGGAGCTACACTGATCGAATTGACTGGTTGACTATTTCATTGGATAGCTTAGCTGAATAAGATAAGATGATCTTGGAGGCTATGTTGGAAAATTCTATCATTTCAGACCTCAAAATTTTGGGCTCCCTTCTTCACCAAGGGCGCCTATGTTTACCAGACTTAGAATATTTCAATTTCTTTATCTTTTGGGTATGTTCAAGATCATGGTGGGCCAAAAAGTAGCAATGAGGAAAAAAACACGTCTTTCACAGACCGAAAAACGTGAAAAGAATGTGTTGACTTTTTTTAGGCTCGGGTGTCACCATACCAAGCACCAAACCTACTTTTACAAATCAGATATCCAATTTGGATCGGATATCCGATTTGCAAAAAGCATATATAAAGAAAGTCCACCGCTATTTTGAAGTCATTTGACAGTGGAGAACCCGCGGGTGCACAGTGCATTCCTTCTTCGCGTAACGGATATCCGATTTGGGAAAAATCCGATTTGGAAAGGTAAGTTTTTTTTTTTTTGATTTGATTCAATTTTTATTTAGATTTGAATACTTTCATGGTTTTTGTGGATTTTTTAAAAATAGGGTTTTTGATTGAATTTTGTGAAAATTTTGAGTTTGCATTGATTTTGATAAAAAAATGAATGTTTTGTGGATTTTTTCATAATAGGGTTTTGATTGAATTTTTGAATTTAGAATGGATTTTGATAAAAAATGAATGTTTTTGTGATTTTTTTCAAAATAGGTTTTTGATTGAATTTTTATGAAACAATTGAGTTTAGAATGGATTTTGATTAAAAAAATGAATGTTTTAATTTATTTTGATTTAAAAATAGTGTTTCATTTATATTGTTTACTTAGATTAATTGTTTTTAACTTTAATCAGGCATTATGGCTGCCGAGAATGAGAATGCACAAATTCCACCAGTTGAGAATGAAAATCCACCAGTTGAGAATCAAAATGTAGAAATGCCAAATGCTCCACCACCTCGATAGCCATCAATTGAAGACTTAATTCATGAAAAATTGGAGCAATTGAGGGGCATTAGTGATGTTTATAAAAAAATCCCTCGATTATCCAATATGTCAACCACATTGACAGGAATAATTATAAATGTAGAAACCCTCTCCACCCAACATAATGCATTTCATTTGTGGCGAGAAACCATGAGGCAATATTATGCATGTGGATTGTCTTATGATGATGTGAAAGATCTCCAAATAACAAAAGCACAAATAGCCTCTTTATTTATTAACCCCAGCACTGGTTTTCCAGTTAATTTTAACAAACCAAAACTTTCTATAAATTGGTGCATGCATAGGAGCATAGTAGATAACTTTTGGGATCATTGGTGTATGGTTTTTGATAAACCACCCAACAATAATCTTGATGTACCTTTTTACTTTATTAAAAAATTATATGCTGAGTTTTTGTTAGGGCATCATGTCAATTACTTTGACATTAAACCCTTCTAGGGCATTGGTGGAGGTATGCCCCAGGATAGGCCAGGGGTAGCTAGAGTAGTTAGGCACCCACATGTTCCCCATCCTCCCCTTCCTCCGCCACCTCCAGTACAACATCCAGATATTACAGAGGATGTAGCCACACAAATGATCCAGGCCATTCACTCTTTGAGTGGTCTTTTGGTTTCCCATGCTTCTTCAGTAGCTCAGCCACAGTCTGGTGATCTTGGCGATGGATCCAGTGCTGCTGCATCATCCTCCTCGGGTCCACATATTTGCAATATGTGCAGCAAATATGTTTGGGTTCTATTGTACAGCCCCCTGAGCAACCGTTAGATACTTCTGATTATGACATTAGGGATGTGGAGATTATAGCAGATCACACGTAGGGGAGTGGAGCACACCCTACATAGTCCTCTCCTTCTAGAGAGGTGGACATTGGAGAAGTTACAGAGGTAACATTTAAGGTGTAAATTCATAATTTTCATTTTTTTAAAAATGAATATTAATAAGAGATAGTATCAAGTACTAATATTTATCTACATGGTCTATTTAATAGTTAATGTCTAAGGAGGAGCTCACACGGGTGACTAATAGCACCCTTAGGGCCATTTCATTTGGCCTCGAGATGCACACAGTATGTATTTTCACACTCACTCATTTACATTTTTTTACTATATACTTGCTTGTCATTAATGAAATTATATATTAATTTATATGTTTATCTTATTCTCTGCTTGTAGGAAACACCTAGTGTGAGTGAGGTGTGATGCTCTCTAGACTATGGACGCACAATGTTAGATAAGGGAAAGGTAATTCAACTCAAATTTGATTGAATTAAGATTTATAAGATATTTTATTGATTATGCATACATTGACATAGATTCGTAGTTTCATATGTACTTGTCATTTTTATGTACAGGTGGTTGTGAGCTATACATCATTGTTGATAAGTGCCACAACACCTGAAGGAGTAGGTATTCAAACACCTGAAGGAGGAGGTGTTGAAACACCTAAAGGAGATACAAAAAAAGATCAGCCTAAAGTGGTATGTGTTTATTTTATTTTGTGCTTGGTAAATATGTTCTTATTACTGACAGTTCTATGCTAACTTGGATCAATTTCATGTTTTTGTTCACATATATAGATTGATGTTACAAAATTTGGTTTGGTTAGTTCTTTGAGAGGGCTATATTCTAGGACTCCTGACCCTTCGAAGAGACGTATATTTCAGGTAATCAAGATTTCAATTTTAGAGTTCAATTATAATTCAATGTGTATTGATTTTTATGTTAATTATTCAATTTTAAATTATATAGTATAACTAATCTCAATTGTGGTTTGACTTTTTCTTATGCAGCTACCTTCAGAGCCAATGAGTGCTTCAAAGAGGCTCCATTTTGATGATCCACCAGTAGTTTAGGATGAGATAGACATTTTGGCATGTAAATATTGAATAGATACCAAGATGGCATATGCCACATATTGTAAAACTTTGTTTGAGTTGGCATTGATGCCATTTTTGTATATGGGCATACACTTGATTATTGGATAATTTGATATATATAGAAGTTGACAATCGAAATTTAATTTCCTCCTCATGTGCATGATTAAACTCTTTGAAAATTTAATCAAGTGAGCAATGGTTAAATGTCAATGTACAATAGCATAAAAAGAATGGTTAAATATTATGTAGTTTATATTCATATTGTTGATTAAATTGTATTGCACATCTTTCAAACTCAAAGCATTACTTCACATTGCATAAGTAACAACTAGATGCTGATAGATGAAAAAATTTCAATAACAATATAGTTTTTACAAAGTCAACCTAAGCAGTTATGCAATTACTTCACATTACATAACTAATAACTAGGAGCAGCTATCAATTGCATTAGATTGTCATGGAATTCTATGAGACCACATTTCTTTGAGGAAACTTGGCACAAAACTCACAAAAAATGAAAAGAAAGCACTCAAACAAACTTTAAAGGGGTCTCAGGCCTACTGCCCCCTCATTCCACAAAACCCTACTCTTGAGGGAGAAAAAACCAGCCAATAATATATCACTTATATTATTGAATCACAATAGAAACTCCTTTACAATGAAGGCCGATAATGAGGCCTAATAATATGCACCACAGACTGATGCCAACACAACAATACAATGATGTAATTCTCAAATGATAATCCTCAACCTTCTCACAATAACTCGATCTGCACTTGAAGAGTTTCTCACTAACGCACTTGATATGAAATGGAATGTATGAAAAATGTATGTCTCAAAACAATGAAATGTATCTAATATATATACAAGCTGAGAGAGATACGACTCTTCACAATATAGGTCAGCCTCCAAAAAGAATGTGCCTCCTCAAAGATTATGCCTCCAAGATAGAAGTCGACCTTCATAAAATAATAAATATTATTTGACATAAATCATGCCTCAAGCATGTCGGCCTCTTCATAAATACACCTCTTCATTAACTCGTATCTCTTGATGAATTAGCATTAATCACAAATCGATATATATATATATGAATTAAATAGCTTTGGCTATATTTAATTTATTCTTAGGTAGAGGAGATCGCTAGAAGGATATGACTGACGCTGCAATAATCATCAACACTCCCTCTCAGCTAGGGAGGATACTTCCAGCTACACAAGGAAAATCACCTCATCGTGATGCCTAGTACTATGGCTACAACCATAATTGAAAATAAGAATATCATCTCATCGTGATATTAGATATCGCCTCAACACGATATCAACCATTTGAGTTTTCAATAGATATAGGATTATTTTCCTTGATAGCAATAAACACAAATTCATCTTCACTTGCATTTCCTTTGTCAGATTCATCATCTATCACACCTTCATCAGCAGCATAGTAACACTTCTTTTGGAATTTAGGCTTGTTAAATCTTGTCTTGGAAACTCTCTTAGGATGCCTTGATGCAAAATGACCTATCTTATTGCAAGAGAAACATTTAATAGGAAACTTCCCCTTATACTTACCTTGTCCCCTAGCTTCTCTTTTCACAATCAAAGCTTCCAGTTCTTCAAGATCTTTTTCTTCTTCATCGAGTTGTTCCATTTCATCCTCATACTTGAATGTCTTTCTTGATGAACTTTCACCCAGATTATATCTTTGTTTATCTATTCCAGAAGTAGTGGCCTTGAATGCAAATTCAACCTTAGGAAGGGCATCACCAAATTCACTCAACTCAAAAGCAATAAGCTTACCAATCAACATATCTCTGGTAACATTTTTCACAGTTCAGAGCTCTTGAATAGCACTAGCCTTGACTTTGTAGGAATCAGACAAGGATCTAAGAACTTTAGCAACAATCTTTGATTCGTCTATCTATCCACCAACACATGTGATACCACACACAAGTTCTTTCACCCTTTGCATGAAAGTAGTAACATTTTCATCATCACCCATTTTCAACTTTTCATATTTCCCTTTCAGACTTTGTAGCTTATCAATCTTCACCTTAGCATCACCTTCATACAAGGTCTCCAATTTTTTCTAGATCTCATAAGCAGTCTTCAAATCCATCACATTTGTCATCTTAGTATCAGTCAAAGCACTCAACAATGCTTCCTTAGCCCAGATATTATATTCAACATAAGTAATATTCAGAGGAATAACATATCTATTACTTGTAATACTCCAGTAGGGTTCACCAATGCATCTCATATGGCACTCCATTTGAGTCTTCCACAAAGAATAATTTGTTCCATCAAATCTAGGAGAAAGCCCTAGCTACTCGAGTTGAAGAAAAAGATGAATGGGTAATTGATAGTGGTTGTTCTCATCATATGACAGAAGATAAAAGTAAGTTTGTGAGTTTGGAAAAGTATGATGGTGGTGTTGTGAGATTTGGTGATGACAAAGTTGGTGTGATCCATGGAAGAGGATGCATTTCTCTTGATGGTAAGCATAATACTGATGATGTCTTGTATCTTGAAGGTTTGAAGCATAATATTTTAAGTGTTGGAAAGATGGTTGATAAGGGATACAATCTTCAGTTCATGGATGGTAAGTGAAAAATATTGGGAAATTCTGGAAATATGATTGCATGAGGTACAAAAACAAAAGGTAATATTTTCCACCTGAGTGCTTCTAGTAAAAGTTGTTTGATTGCTCAAATTGATGAAAGTTGGTTATGGCATAGGATAATGTGTCATGCTAACTTTGATAATATTGTCAAGATAAGTTCCACTAAGGCTATGAGAGATCTTCCTAAGCTGATGAAACCTACTAATGCCATATGCAAAGAATGTCAGTTAGGAAAGCAAACAAGATTTTCATTTTGAAGTAAACAACAAAATTCAAGTGAATTGTTGGATCTTGTGCATACTAATCTGTGTGGTCCTGCTAGAACTAGAAGTTTACACGGATACAGATACTTCATGTTGGTTATTGATGACTATTCAAGGATGATGTGGGATACTTTCTTAAGGGAGAAATCTAAAGCTCTGGAAAAGTTCAAGATATTTAAGGCTATGGTTGAGACAGAGACAGGTCTAAAGATTAAATGTCTGAGATCAAATAGAGGTGGTGAACTCACTTTTGGTGAATTTAATTCTTTTTGTGAAGAGCATGGAATAAAGATATAGTTATCTGTACCAAGGACCCCTCAAAAAAATGGAGTTGTGGAAAGGAAGAACATAACAGTTCTAGATGTTGCTAGAACCATGATGTTGGAAGGAAATGTACCTCATATCTACTGGAGAGAATTTGTGAATACTGTTGTGTACACACTTAGCTGGGTACAAATCAAAGGTGATACTAGTAAGACTCCTTTTGAGCTATGGATTGGTCAAAAACCTATTGTTAGATATTTCAAGATCTTTGGAAGCAAGAGAGATGAAGATATAGGAAAGTTTGATGCTAGGAGTGATGAAGGAATCTTTCTGGGTTATGCTGCTAAAAGTAAGGCCTACCGATGTTAAAATAAGAGATTGAAGAAAATGGTTGAAAGTGCAAATGTTAAGGTTGATGAAGACATAGTTATACCATCCAGAACCCGTGGATATGATTCTAATGATCAGAATGACAGTACAAACAAAGGAAAGCAAGGTCAGACTTCAAGTCAAGTCCAAATCATTCCAATGAATCAAGAAGATCAAGAGGAAGGAGAAACTGGTGGAAGAACAAAAGAGAGATCAGAAGAGCCTGAATTCAAAGAACATTCTAAGAAGACACCGAGGTATGTAAGATTGAATCATTCATAAAATAAGATCATAGGTGATAAGAACAAATGTGTCCAGACTAGGAGAAGAATTACATAAGAATATTGTTTGATTTCAAAGACTGAGCCTAATAATGTGAATGAATCATGCAAAAATGAACATTAGGTTGAAGTAATGAAAGAGGAACTACAAAAAATTGAAAATAATGATACATGGATTCTTGTTCCCAGACCTAAGGATAAAAATGTAATTGGAACTAAATGAGTCTTTAGAAACAAACTAAATGAACAAGGTGAAGTAGTTAGAAACAAAGCAAGACTGGTATGTAAGGGATATTCAGAGATGGAAGGTATTGATTTTGAAGAAACCTTTGCCCCTATTGCTAGAATTGAAGCTATGAGATTGTTTCTTGCTTATGTTGCTTACAAAGACTACAAGGTTTATCAAATGGATGTCAAGTCAGCTTTTGTAAATGGTGAATTGGAAGAAGAGGTGTATGTTGAACAACTAGATGGATTCTAGTTGACTGATCGGGGAGATATGGTTTGTCAATTGAAGAAAGCATTGTATGGACTCAAACAAGCCCTTAGAGCATGGTATGCAAGATTGGATAAGTACTTGGTGAAGCTTGGATTTAACAAAGGTACTACTAATAGTAATTTGTATTTCAAGAATGATGATAAATATTTAATTGTGGAAGTTTTTGTTGATGATATAATATTTGGAGGAGATGATAGCTTGTGCATGAAGTTTGTTGATGAGATGCATAATGAGTTTGAGATGTCAATGATTGGAGAGATGAAATTCTTCTTGGGATTGCAAATTACTTAGTTAGATAAAGGGATCTTTATATCTCAGTCCAAGTATGTGAAAGAATTGTTGAAGAAATTTGGTATGGAAGATTCAAAGACAGTTGGTACACCCATGGTGACCGGATGCAAGTTGACAACTGATGATGATTCTCTGAAGGAAAATTAGACTAGATATAGATCAATGATTAGTGGATTGCTTTATTTGACTCAAACTAGGCCTGATATCATGAATGTTGTATGTATTGTTGCAAGATTTCAAGCTGATCCTAAAGAATCTGATGTGACTGTTGTAAAGAGAATTTTCAAATACTTGAAGGGGATAGTTGATTTGGTCTATGGTATCCTAAAGATGATGATCTTACTTTGAGTGCCTTTACTAATGTTGATTGGGTAGGAGATGCAAATGACATGAAAAGTACTAGTGGTGGAGCATTTTTCTTGGGAAATAAGTTGATTTCATGGTTAAGAAAAAAGCAGAATGTTATTTCTTTATCTACTGCAGAGGTCCAATACATTGCTGCTACTAATAATTGTACTCAAGTACTATGGATGAAGAAAATGTTAAAGGATATCAGAATTGTGTATGATGAGCCTATTGTTATATTCTGTGATAACTCAAGTGCTATTAACATTTTTAAGAATCCGGTCTGCCATTCCAAGACCAAGCATATATCTATCAAGTTTCACTTTTTGAGAGAGAAAGTAAGTGAAAAGGAAGTCATATTGGAGAATGTGCCTAATAAGGAGTAGATTGCAGACATATTTACCAAGTCGTTGCCTAACGATACTTTTGAGTATCTCAAAGGGAAGTTAGAGGTGACTACCCCTCCTAATCAAAACTAAGGATGCATTGATTTGTATCAATCTATGCATTTCATGATCATATTTTGATCCAGATTGATGTTGTGATGACTGCTACTTAGGGGGAGTAGTCAGATGTTCAGGTGTTTAGGTGTTTAGATATGTTGTTCAGAGCTTGCATAGAAGTTATCTTTGTCATTGATGTCAAAGGGGGAGATGAATCATGTGAAAAATCTGTGGGGAGAAGAGTTGAGGAAAGAAGAGTCAGAACCTAAGGAGGAGTAAGTGTAGTTGTGTTGATGGTATTCTTCACATCATGTGTTTCCATCAATTCCAAAGGGGGAGATTGTTGGATTTTGTGGTGTTTTGCTAATATTTGGTTGTAATTGATGTCAACACTATTAACATTGTTGCATTAGAAGTTGTATATGTCGAGGATATTGAGAAAAATGTAATAAGAAGTGCTACAGGTTGCTAGTGGTGAAGTGAAATTCTTTCTATCGGTGTGGTCAATACGTTGTTGTTTAGAGGTTGTGGAATAAAGGGTTTCTTGCTGAGTATATCTAGTTTATCCATGTCAAGTTTCAGAGATCCACGTGAAGATTTGATCAGGCTATGAAGATTTGTATTCTGACAGTTTTTATGTTACTTCAGTTTGTGTTCCTAAATGAATATCATGTGATTTCAGTTAGTTCAATTGTTGTGGATGCCTCTCTAGTGTTTCATGGTGTTTGTGGATGATTCTAGTTCATTCTCTATCTGTGTTGCACATTCCCATTCATCGTTGTGCTCGTGATCTGAGATTTTCTCTTGAGTGTTCATGTTTTTCATGTTCTTGACCGACAAGGTGTTGAAGAGTGTTGTGGATCTTCGAGGAGTAATTAATTGAAGTGGTTCATGTTTGAGGATGTTATTTTTGGTCTTCACTATGTTGTGGTTGACCTTGGTTGATTTGCTTGAATAATATTTATTGATCTGAGCAGATTGTTTATATTCTTTCTTGCTATTTTGTTGAAGCTGACTTATAGAGATGTAATTTCTTGTTGTGGATATATATAAGTGATTATTTTATCATTTGTAGGTGTGAATGAGTGTGAAAGTGTGAAGTGTGCAAGTCCTATGTGCACATATTGTTCAGATCATTCAAAGGCAGAGTAGAGAGTGAAGAAGAGTGAAGAAGTGTTCATGTGCTTAACCAGAACTGTAACCAGGCATTAGAAGATGTTATTTTATCAATTCAAAATCTGATGGATTTAATCAAAACCTTTCCATAAGACAGTGTGTCTTCCTTTGTAATTGAGAAGTGAGCTCTAGGTAGTGTTCTTGAATGCATGTGCATTCCCCATTCATATTTTCTTATACTTTTAACAGGGTATATAATCTTGTGGACTGACCTCCATCATGGTTTTTCCCCTAACAGGGTTTCCATGTAAAAATCTTGGTGTTATGTGTGCTTCTGATGTGTTGTTCATTTATGCTTTCATGATTAATGATCAGATCTAAGAATAATGCTAATAAGTTGAATAAGTTTGAAATTCAGTGGCAATTGATTCAGCCCCCTTCTCAGCTGTCTGCCCTTGAGTTGCCAACATAGGTTCTGTAATTTTTTATGGCAAGCATAATACTGATGACGTCTACTTTGTTAAGGGCTTAAAGCATAATCTTTTAAGTGTTGGAAAAATGTGTAGTAAAAGATATAATCTTGTATTTCAGGATGAGATATGTGAAATCAGGAAAGGATCCAGAATAGTGATTGTTGCAAGAAAGAATTCTAAAGGAAATATATATCAACTTAAGGGTGTTGATGGATGTTGCTTTATGACTTAGGTTAATGTCAGTTGGTTGTGGCATCAGAGAATGTTTCATATGAGTTTTGATAACCTAGTGAAGATTAGTGTAGTACAATCCATGAGAGATTTACCAAGGATTACAAAGCATGTTAATGCTATTTGCGGGAATTGCCAGTTTGGAAATTAGCAAGCAAGAAACCACTTCAGGTCAAAGGAACAATCTACTATTGGACTACTAGATTTAATTCATACAGATCTCTGTGGTCCTACAAGAGTGAGAAGTCTACAAGGTGAGCGATACTTTATGATTTTTATTGATGATTACTCTAGGTACACATGGGTTATATTTCTTAGAGAGAAATCTAATGCATTAGATAGATTCAAGACATTCAAAGCTATGGTTGAGAATGAAGTAAATTTGAGAATAAAATACTTAATATCTGACAGAGGTGGTGAATTCACCTCCCATGAGTTTAACATGTTTTTTGAAGTTCAAGGAATAAAAAGACAATTATCTACTCTAAGAACTCCTTGCAGGATGGAGTTGTTGAAAGGAAGAATAGAAAAATTCAAGAAGCTGCTAGAACAATGATTACTAAAGTTGGTCTACTAGAATTTTATTGGATATAATCTATTCATATTGTTGTTTATGTGCTCAATCAAGTTCAAGCAAGAGCCAACAATACAAATACACCCTATGAGCTATGGGGTGGAAGAATTCCTACTGTTAAGTATTTCAAGGTATTTGGAAGAAAATGTTATATTAGATGAGATGAAGGAAATTTAGGGAAGTTTGATGCTAGAAGTGATGAAGGTATTTTCTTGGATATTCTACTAGAAGAAAAGCTTACAAATGTTTTAATAAAATACTCAGGAAGATTGTAGAAAGCACAAATTTCAAGGTTGATGAAGTAATGAAGAATTCAATCAAAGTTGATGGATATGTATCTGATGAACCTAATTGTGTAAGGATTGAAGAAGTTTTGGAAGAACAAGAAAATGATGAGCAAGAGAAGAAAAATAAAGAAGAAGAAGAAGCTTTGATGGTGTCCCCTAAGACATCTAAATATGTGTAGAAAAATAAATCAAATAGTCAGATCATTGGAGATACCTAACAAAAGGAGTCTTGACAAGAAGCAGAGCTGCTACTGGTGAAATAAATTTGTGTTTACTTTCTAAGATTGAACCAAAGACTGTAAGTGAAGCATGTAAAGATTAGAATTGGATGGAAGCTAAGAATAACTTATGTATATTGAGAAGAATCAAACTTGGGAATTGGTCCCTAGATTGACAAATAAAAACATTATTAGATCAAAGTGGGTATTCAGAAACAAGTTGAATGAGAATGGAGAAGTGGTCAGAAGTAAAGCAAGGCTTGTGTGTAAGGGCTAGTCACAAGTAGAAGACATATATTTTCAGGAGACTTTTGCTCAGTGGCAAGGATGAAAGCTATCAGGTGTTGGAGTGTAGTTAACACTGAGAGGGGGGGTGAATCAGTGTTAACAACAAAATTAACTCTTTTTGTAAACTTTTAATGATAAATAGATCACAATTAAACTTGTGTTGTAAAATGAAATGAACAAATAGAGAACTAACACATTTGAAAATTTAACACAAAATTTTTCTTGAGTGGAAACCCTCTTGGGGAATAAAACCACTCGAACTTGGCCTCACTAGCCTTATTTGAAAAAAAAAATTCTTTGTACAAAGCCTCACTAGCTGATTTGTCTCACTAACAATAATTCTATCTCACTGATAGTCTTATGAAATGTACAAGTATGAAGTAATATAAGTACATAGTTGATCTTTGTTTCACTAATCACATACTCTATTCTACAATGACCTCAGAATTAGAGTTACAAAGTTTCAAGCTTCAAAAAACCAATATATATTATTCTTTAGAAATATACAATCTATGCTTTTCAGAACCTCTCATCACTTTTTAGAATGAGCATTACAAAGCATTTTATATGTTCTCTGTTTTAAAACAAAATTAGGTAAACAAAAACTATTTGAAACCTGTGTCAATAACTTCCACATGAAACTGAATCTACAACTTCCTTTTGTCGGATGTAAGCTTACATTTTCTTACAAAGCTCAACCATAACCCCTCGAAACAACACACAACAAAAACTTGCCAAGAAATCAATAAACAAATAACTAACAAATACCTGCCACATAATCTGATGAGCTGACAAAATAACCCCATCTTAAAAACACAACCAAACCCACAAAATAACAACAGGGTTTTACTTAACAAAAGAAATAGTTAATATTGCAAATAAACCCTTATACAACGGGTTCTTCTTTAGTAAGCTTGAATAGTGATTTAAACAAGTATTTGCTCATCAAGATTAAGGAAAACCAAACACTTGATTAAAATATCTCTACAACAACTGCAATAACTCAACTTTATGACTGTGAGAAAAAACAAAATAACATTCACTAAACATTAACATCCATGAAGTACAAAACCAAAAAATCAATACTAACAACCATAACTTCCAGATCAAAAACAATTACTCAAAGAGTTTTAAAACACACTCTTATGCCCATCGATTTTCAAATATCACTAAGTGAAGCAAAAAAATGGAGAGGAATACACCTGGGTCGACGACAAAAGACACAAAAAAAAAACTTTCAGCCACTGCTTTCCCACTAAACCGACGCCTAAGATAGGTTCATCTTACAACCACATTATGATTAGGGTAAAACAAAAAAACATTAAATGAAATGAATCAACCTTCGATGCTTGTCCAAGACTTTCAAAGACCTTTTCAAATCTGACATAATGATGTTTCACATCCGATCATTTTGATGGGAAAGAATTCCCATTAAATTCAAACAAATAATGACCACCGACAACCCTTCTTTCATCATAAGCTTTTGAATAAAATCAATTTTCCACCCTTTTTTAAAAAATATTTCCTTACAAGGGCATGTACAGGATCATGGTATGCCAAAAAGTGGCAATGGAGAAAAAATAACCTGTTTCATCGATTCAAAAATGCGAAAATGCCGAGTTGACTTTATGTGGCTTGGGTGTCAGTACACACTACCAAAGCAAAACCCAAACCTAGATTTCCAAATCGGATATCCGATTTGTGAAAACATATATATTCAATATCGGCCCGATTAAAACTCATTTCACACAACTGGTTAACCGCGGCGGGCGCACAGTCAAAAGTTTATTTCGCAAATCAGATATCCGATTTGGTGCAAATCCATTTTCAAAAGGTTAGATTATTGATTTTTCTTTGCTCTAATCAAATTTTCAATTAGATTTGTGTAATTTTAGTTGTTTTTTTTCAAAATAGGGTTTTTGATAGATTTTTTATGAAAATTTTGAATTTAGTATGGATTTTGATGAAAATTGAATGTTTGTAATGGATTTTGATGAAAATTGAATGTTTGTAATGGATTTTGATTTAAAAATAGTGTTTTTTATGTATTTGGATTAAAAATTAGAGAATTTTATAGATTTTTGTTAAAAACTAGGGTTTTTGTTGGATTTTTTAAAAAACTAGGGTATTTTTATAATATATTCATTTATATTGTCTAATTTTAATTAGATTAATTTGTTTTTAATTTTAATCAGGCATTATGGCTGCTCCACCACCTCCACCACCTCCACAGCCATCAATTCAAGAATTAATTTCTGAAAAATTGCAACAATTAAGGGGCATTTCTGAAGTTTATACGAGAGTCCCTCGATTATCTAAGATGTCAAACACAATGAAAGAAATAATTAAAAACATAGAAACCCTCTCCTCGCAACATAATGCCTTTCATTCGTGGCGAGAAGACATGAGAGAATATTATGCATGTGGATTGTCCTATGACGATGTGAAAGATCTCGGAATAACCAAAGCCCAAGTAGCCTCTTTATTTGTTAACCCCCGCACTGGTTTTCCGGTTAATGTTAATAAAACAAAACTTTCTATAAAATGGTGCACTCATAGAGACATTGTAGAAAACTTTTGGGATCGTTGGTGTATGGTTTTTTTGAAACCATCGAACAACAATTGTGATATACCATTTTATTTTATAAAAAAATTATATGCTGAGTTTGTGTTAGGGCATCATGTCAATTACTTTGACATTAAACCCTTCCAGGGCGTTGGTGGAGGTATGCCCCAGGATAGACCAGGGGCAGTTAGAGTAATACCCCGCCCATATGTTCCCCCTCCTCCCCTTCCTCCACCACCTTCAGTATACCATCCAGATATTATGTAGGATGCAGCCACACAGACTATCCACGCTATTCACTCTTTGAGTGGTCTTTTGGTTTCGCATGCTTTTGTAGTAGCTCAGCCACATTCTGGTGATGTTGGTGATGGCTCGAGTGCTGCTGCGTCATCCTCGTCAGGTCCACATATTTGTGTACCACATACTTGCTCCATGTGTTGCCAGATATGCTTGGGCCCTCTTGTACAACCTGCCGAGCATCCCTTAGACACTTCCGATTATGACTTCCATGATGTGGACATTATAGATCAGACGTGGAGGAGTGGAGCACACTGTACAGAGTCCTCTCCTGCTAGAGAGGGGGACATTGGAATAGTGACACAGGTAAAATTTAAGTTGTGAATTCATAATTTGCATTTGTTTTTAAATGAATATTAATAAGAGATAGTATAATGTACTAATATTTATTTACATGGTCTATTCAACAGTTGATGTCCGAGGAGGAGCTGACACATGTGACGGATAGCACCCTGAGGGCCATTTCATTTGGCCTGACACGCACATAGTATATATTTTTGCACTCACTCATTTACATTTATTTATTATATACTTTCTTGTCATTTGAATTGTCATTAATGAAATTATATAATAACTTATATGTTTATCTTATTTTCCTCTTGTAGGAAATACCTTGTGCGAGCGAGGTGCAGCCTTGTCCAGATTATGGAAGTGCACTATTGGATAAGGGGAAGGTAATTGAACTCAAATTTGATTGAATTAAGAATTTTAAGATCTTTTATTGATTATACATACATCGACATAGATTGGTAGTTTCATATGTACTTGTCATTTTTATGTGCAGGGAATTATGAGCTATACATCCTTGTTGACAAGTGACACAACGTCCTGAAGCAGTACGTATTAGAACATTTGAAGGAGTAGGTGTTGAAGCACCTCAAGGAGGAGGTGTCGAAACACCTAAAGAAGTATGTGTTCATTTTATTTTGTGTTTGGTATTTATATGTTCCTATTACTGACAATTGTATGCTAACTTGGATAACTTTTATGTTTTTGTTCACCTATATAGATTGAAATTACAAAAGATGGTTTGGTCGGTTCTTTGAGAGGGGCATATTCTAGGACTCCGACCCTTTGAAGAGACGGATATTTCAGGTAATCAAGATTACAATTTTAGAGTTCAATTATAATTTAATGTATATTGATTTTGATGTTAATTATTGATTTTAAATTATATAGTATAACTAATCTCAATTGTGGTTTGACTTTTCTTGTCAACTACCTTCAGAGGCAACGAGTGCTTCAAAGAGGCTCCATTTTGATGATCCACTAGTAGTTTAGGATGAGATAGACATTTTGGCATGTAAATATTGAATAGATATCGAGATGGCATATGCCACATATTGTAAAATTTTGTTTGAGTTGGCGTTGATGCCATTTTTGTATATGGACATACACTTGATTATTGGATAATTTGATATATAGAAGTTGACAATTGAAATTTAATTGCCTCCTCATGTGTATAATTAAACTATTTGAAATTTTAATCAAGTGAGCAATGGTTAAATATCTTGATGTACAATAGCATAAAAAGAATGGTTATATTATGTAGTTTATTATATTGTTGATTACATTGCATTGCACATCTTTCAAACTCAAAGCATTACTTCACATTGCTTAAGTAACAACTAGATGCTAATAGATGAAAAAATTTCAATTACAATATAGTTTTTACAAAATCAACCTAAGCAGTTATGCAATTACTTCACAGTACATAACTAATAATTAAAAAATTATTCATATTATTAATTACATTGCATTGCACATCTTTCAAACTCAAAGCATTACTTCACATTGCATAAGTAACAACTAGATGCTGATAGATGAAAAGATTTCAATTACAGGCCTGCTGCCCCCTCATTCCACACACTATGCAACCATTTACTTGCGGTGTAGGGGCCGAACAATGGAGAAAACATATAAAAATAATATATATATATGCAGCCTAGAAGCATGAATTAGTAACAATATTAATGCATCACCATTGATTACCTTGAAGTAGAGATTTGAATCAGCATCATTCTTCAAGAAGCCCAAACTAGACAGGTACCGATCAATCCTTTCGTACCATGCACAAGGAGCCTGCTTAAGACCATACAAGGCCTTCTTCAGCTTACACACATGTGACTCCTTCCCATGAACCTCAAAACCATCAGGTTGCTCGACGTAAACTTCTTCCTCAATCACGCCATTGAGAAAAGTTGTCTTCATGTCCATTTGATGAATCTTCCATCCTCTTGATGTAGCAAGGGCAATGATAGTTCTGACAGAAGTGTAACGAGCAACAGGAGCAAATGTTTCTTCATAATCAACTCCCTCTTTCTGAGAAAACCACTATCGATCAGCCAAGTGTTGGTGTTAGTGGGTACATTGCTTGACAATGCTGAGCAAAACAAATATTCATTCTTCTGTGGAGAAACATCATCTACATCTGCAATGGAGACTTGATGCTTAGGTCTATCTGAACAATGTTTGGAAAAGTGACCAAACTTATCACACCTAAAGCATTGAATTTTTTCAATTCACAATGAAGGTCTGGACAATGAAGCTCTTTTATTTGGGTTGCAAATCAAACAAATTGAAAAAGGAGACAAGGGGTCAGAAGTTCTAATCTACTTCCTAAGAATTCAAGAGACGGTATTGACTTGGTGAAACAAAACCAAACTTTGTTTCACCACGCAGGAATCACGCCAACTACGGAAAGCCATTGCAATCTTCAAGGAAATGTGCTTATGGTTTTCATATCATGAATAAATACCTTCCAATCGAACAATATTTATCCAGACAGAAGTTAAGAATCCACAGAGTAAGCTCAGGCTAACTTTAGGCAAATTATATTCCAAGTGTAATCTAATTCTAATCTATCTCCAATCTATGGTGGAAAAGTTATGCAACCATGCACACTATTTGACAATAAAAGTGGTTCAAATCAAATCATGCATAAGAGATTTTATTATCAGAAATAGTCTATCACAACAATTCTATACACTGTCTCCACCCTTTACAAATGAGGGGTGAGCTCAATTTCACTTTAAGGCTGGCAGACTTCCTCTTTTCTCTTGCCATTTCAGACTTAATATGCTGAGCGGACTTCACTCATTCACTTTCCATGTTCATATTCTTCTAAGTCCAGACACTCATTATCCTCTTGAAGTGGATTTGGCAAGATTCCATCTTTTATGCCATGTCACTCTTTAGTAAGCGTGGACCTTGTCAAGTTTCATGGCCAAGACATGTGTCGGACTTCAATCATGTTTGACACATCCCTTTCTTAACATGGGCGGGCTTTACTGAGTGTTTGTGCCAAGAAACAAGGGTAGACTTTCCTTTATGTATTGCTAGCAGACTTTGCTATATTGTATGCCACTTTTGTATGGCTGGGCGGGCTTAGTCTTAGCAAGTGCCATGTTTTACTCTTGAAGCAGACTCTACTATCCTCTTTGCTAAAGGACTTCCTTCTCTCTTTTCCAAGATCTGTCATGTGTTGGAATGGCTGGAAGAGATCGACGAAGCTGCTAACATCAACAGAATTGTGGTAGCTTGATATACATAGTCTATTGATGCTAGGGTTCAATTTGTATGATATTGAGAGTGGTAGCTTAATATAGGTCCACAATACCTTTTTGTAATATCATAGAACAGGGCTCATAGACCGACCTCCAGTCAAAATGTCTCTCAAATGCACAAAAAAGAATGAAATTACTTCAAACCAAGTTTGTGAAGAAGTTAACTCTATTGCCCACTAGTTTCCCTTAAGAGTCCAATGTGCTAAAAGGCAACAATATTTGAAGGGCTATTTCTCGGAGACCATGAGGCATCAGACTCTCCATTGAGGCTACGGGATGTGTTGGGACCATCGTAAACCTCTCTCGGTTTTGCTATCTCGGAGGCATTTTCTGTGGTGATGACTTTTAGGTGGAGGGAAAGTTGGTAGTCTGGCAGTGTAAAGTTGCAAAGTGAATTGCAACTTTCATTCCA